>JAOUQZ010000030.1:13219603-13230167 GCA_028564935.1 Neosilurus hyrtlii
CTCAAGGACAAGGGACACTCATTTGAGGACAGCAATGTACAGATTCTGGACAGGGAAGAGAGATGGTTTGAAAGAGGGGTAAAAGAAGCCGTCTATGTGAAGAAGGAAAAAACCAAGGTTTCACCGAAAAAACCAAGAGGTTTCACCTTTCAAGAACTTACAGAGCAGCTCTGGATCTCCTTCCCAAGACACTTCACACCTTTATTCAGGTGACCAAACAGCCCCATATGCAGACCAGATAAACAACCCTAGTGAACAACGGACCCCAACGAGCGATGGAATGGATGGGAGGGACAGTGAGTTGCACTTGACTTGAGTTTTTGCTCAGCCTATATAAGGCTGGAACTTTCCACCAGAACTTCTAACTGACGAAGCTTTTTGGATTAAAACCGAAACGTTTTCAAAAACCACAAAAAGAAGTCCAGTTGCCTCGACTCAAGCATTTTAGGATTAATCCATATATATTACACCAGTAAATCAAGTTATTCAATATGCTATATATTACGAGAGTAAAATATATTATGTTACCCAATGCATCATTTTGTAGGTGTTCACTGTGTAATCAGTGTTAAGAGCAGCCCATGTGCTTATTACCATTGTTTTGCTTGAAGAACTACTGTTATGTGTGGGTCTGTGGTAGCTCGGCTTGCTGGGGGTGGGGTTTAGTGCTGTCCGCGGAAAGGTCTACTGTGAAACATGGCGGTGGAAATATTATGGCTTGGGGTTAAGTCACTACCTTAGGGACTTGGCAACTTGTGGTCAGTTTCAAATATGAATTCTGCATCATATGCTTAAAGATGATGTAAGGCCACCATTCTCAAAGTTGAAACAGAGATGGACCTTTTAAAACACAGGTGCAAAACTCAAGGCCTGTGGGCCAAATCCGGCCACCCAACTCTTTTTATATAGCCCGGAAAAGCTTTCAAGAGGATATGATTATCGTATCCTGGTATCGACCATTAGCATGAAACTTAATTCACCATCCCACCACTTGGTGGCAGCAGCCTATTTCTAGTAAACAGCTAGTCATTCATAACTCAAGAAAGATTGCTTGCTAGCTTGTCGCTGTTAAGTGTAGTCAGAAAATGGAAGTGAATAAAGGATAAGAGGATAAACGCCCCAACAAATCATTTTACCATGCAGATTTCATGGTTGCCCTTTGAGAATAGATGTTCAGTGATTATTGGGCCCTCGATCACCTTTAAATTTAGTGAAAATGAGTGACACCCCTGGTTTAAAAGGATAACAATCCTTGCCGTAGTCTGTCCACCAAGGAATGGCTCAAAATGAACTGGAGTTATGGAACTGGCAAGTGAAAGCCCAGACATGGACCCCAGTGAAATGATGTGGTGGATTTGAAAAGCAAATGAAGGAATAGTAGTCAAATTTCAACAAGCAGATATGGGATATTGGTGGACAATCATACAAACCACACCTACAAGAAATTATTTCTGCTAAAGAGGGCCATACCAGCTTCTGAGACTAAGGGTGCACATGCTTTCCCCCAGAGAAGAACGATTACTATTGACAATTCCGTTAGATAAATCAATACAAAGGTAATTTTTTCATGTGGTTTAAAAAGGGTGAAATGTTTGTTTGCTCATATATAATAAAGCAAATCAAGAATTTTGATTGGATGTACATTAGAACACTTCTTTTATACAGTGCTTTAGTTACACTGTAACTGTACAATATCATGGCAGTAAAGCTTATCGAAATGGACTGTATTGTGGGTGTGTGCGCATGTGTGGGTGTGTGTGCGCTTGTTAACCTGTAATTTGGCGTGCTCTTCAAGCAGGCGATCATACTCCACTGTTAGATTCTCTGCCTGCTTTTTCATCGCCTTCACATCACCGTCTGACTTCTGAAGAGCTGCACACAGGAACAAACACAGAAAAACAAACAAGTCAAAAAAAGAGGAGTTGTGTGTTTATATCGAATTACAATGCACCCCGCATACACACAACCACACACACACACACACACACACAGAGATGTTGTGTGTTCATGTTCCAGCATCTACATTAAGAATAGGTAGTTCCAAATTTCCCTCCTGTTCCCATCCTGACCATACTGGAAACGGATCATTAACACTGGCAGGGGCGTCTGAAAGGACTGGACTCTGCGTTCTCGTCAACATTGAGACACGTAATGAAGAAATCACACAGGCTGGTTAATAAAAACAGCTCCCTAAGATGGACCAATGACAATCCTGTGACATGTTACGCCCCATAAAACCTTACAGAGAATTTGTAGGAGAAAAATTTTTTCCCCCCTTTTTGGCTCTGAAATTGATATTCACTGAAACTGGAAGGACTCCCAAGGGCGGGGACTAACTGGGTAGCCAAGATGTTCAGAAAAACACAGCAGTGAACAAGGCGATTAGTCAGTGACGAAGGAGTTATAATGTTTACGCGGGGGATGAAGCGGAGACAAACCTCGAGTTCAAAACGTGATCTACACGTACACCCTGCTGCTGCTCGACTGTCCAGAGAACCTGCTGACGCGCTTGCTCATGCATCACGGCCTAAAAAATAAAAGCCTCGTTTATGTGGTGTCTCAGGTTTCCTCCGACATCCCAGCAGGGTTTGAGAAATCATTATGAGCAGAAGCTACATTCTGATGCCATCACAACTGGGTTTACTCAGATAGGTTGTGCAACCTTTTAGTAAACTAAAAGGTCAGCAGGTTCAGAGCTGGACACTCAGAGCACACAGCTCAGTGAGGGTTCTGTGTTCATTAACCATTCATTTTTGATCAAAGCAAAAAACAATTGGCACATCTGTAATATAAACTTGTTTCAAATTGTAATCAGTATATTTAAAAAAAAATTGGCACATCTATAATATAAACTTTTTGAAAATTGGAATCAATGTGTGCGCGTGGGTGTATATATAATCATTCTTTCCTCTCAGCCCTGGGTGCTGATGGGATTCAGCAAGCTGACTCATACCTTTCTTGGTGGCTTCAAGTTCATCTTTCAGCCTCCTGACCTCCTCCTTCAGGACCTTGCCCTCCTCCTCTGTGCTGCTCTTAGCCTTGCCTCCCGCCTCCGGTATCTCCACTCCCGCATCCCTCAGTTTCTACACACACACACACACACACACAGCTCAGTAGGGTTTGCTTCATACATCCTATTCCCAAGCATAATGTGGCAAATTTTCTCTAGCACATCTCCAATAAAATAAAACAAAACCTTAAAGGGCATTGTGGCTTGACCTTCCCTGCACACTAAAAAACCCTGTCGGGTCATGAAGAACAGAGCGCTGATTGAAATTACTTCAAACCGAACCAGCCTTTGTTGGGTTGTGCTCTCGGGGAAGACTGGGGGTGTTGTATCGCGTCGGTTTTGATGTTTGGAAGCCCATAAACAACCAAATCCAGACAAGAAAAAGAAGAGTTCAAAATGGCACGCTTTAATGTCACAGCCAAAAGGCTTTGGGTTGCGGCTTCTTGATCACCCACGTTTAAGGAAAGTAAGTGAGCCTGTGATAAGTTCACGACTCCCTTGTAAGCTTGTGCAGATTTGTTTCATATGTCCCTGGTACCACACACATTGCTCTGTGTGTGTAGTGGGGGTGAATGCTCTGGCATATACCAAATTATTTATTCATCCTTTCATTCCTTTTCTAAGTCGCTTAATCCTAATTAGAGTCATAGGGAGGCTTGCGCCCATCTCAGCCGACTCTGGGAGAACACGGGGTACACCCCGACCACCTCGCCAGGCCATTGCAGGCCCAACACACATACAACCATCCACATTCACTCTCATACCTAGGTGTGATTCGGAACAGCCAATCATCCTACTGTGCATGTTTTTGGACTGTGGGAGGAAACCAGAGTACCCAGAGGAAACCCATGTAATCATGGAACCGCTGTGAAGCGGACGTGCTAACCACTGCGCCCCTGTGCCGCCCTATACCAAATTAATTACATCATAATTTTAAATATTATATTTTGTCTGATGGTTTTTATATTTTATTAAAGGGCAGAACTACATCAGGTTCCAA
Source organism: Neosilurus hyrtlii (assembly GCA_028564935.1). Classification (NCBI taxonomy): domain Eukaryota; kingdom Metazoa; phylum Chordata; class Actinopteri; order Siluriformes; family Plotosidae; genus Neosilurus; species Neosilurus hyrtlii. The sequence goes on from JAOUQZ010000030.1 coordinate 13,223,614, forward strand.
TCCTGTCAGCTAAAAACTATAATCTGTGGTGACACTGGACACAGACTCTCCTATCAGACAGTTTGTTTTAAAGCTAATCATCATCAGTCCCAGGTTTAATAAGCCCGTACCAACTGCAGCCTCGTATTCCTGGTGCTGGCTTACAGGAGGGACACCTGATGAGCTCTTCTGCTGTTACATCTCATCGGCTTCAAGCGGACACGTTCACCACGGGTCCACAGAGCAGTTGTAGGTTACAACGTCCTAACTGTCTGCTTAAAAAGATTTTTTCAAACCATTCTGCACAAACATTGTGCAGTTTAGACATGAAAAAAATAATTTAAATTGCACTCAAACTTTGATTTCAGACCTGAAAAAGAAGAAGAAGAAGAAGAAAAAAAAAAGGCACGGTACTAATGCACATTCTGATTATTCAAACTATTCAACCTTTCAGTGAGGATCACTAATAGATGTTTATTGGACTACTGTTAATTGATTGAATCAAAAAATGACAGACCGGAGATAAAAACAAGCTGTCCGAATGACCGGCACCAGCACGTATTCCTGCAGGGTGTGAGAGCCGCAGGACATTTCATTCAGCGCAACCTGCCAAGCTCCCAAGGTTGTTAACACCCAGCACCGCTAGTAAATAAACACATCTTCTGTTACACCCTTCTAAAAACTGGACACCCATCAAGTTTTCATTTAGAGAGATTATACTGTTTAGCAGGTCCATTAAAGGAGCTCGACATCTTACTGATGGGTCACTATAGGGCCCTGTGCTCAAACCCCGGGATGGTCATCTCTGTCCCCATGCAATGAGACACAAATTAAATCAGCGCTAAGACTTACTATGGGGATCATGCAGATTCACCAAGGGCGCGGCAGAAACCCGCATTAATCTCAGACGTGATTGTTTTCTGCCATTTCCAACTAAACATGCGAAGCTAATCAGAATTCTCGGAAATCACTTCGCCATGAGGAGGCAATTGAGGTTTATTGCACAAGCCTTGCACAAAAATGCCTGGTCACTGGAGTTCATTGAGCGAAAGCGGTTATCTTATTTTTTCCTTATCAAAAGACCTTCACTGAAGCATCTGGCCTTTATGAGGACTAGCATGTAGAATCAAAATGTTGTATCTTCCTTCCTTCCTTGCCCTATAAATCATTTTCAATCTTACAAACGGTTACCATTTCTTAAGTACCTACTTACAGAACATGAGGAATGAATATCTAAGCCATATTGAGGTTGATGAGACTACCTGGCGTGTACTAAGTGTGCAATATCGCCCTCTAGAGTGTATCACGAGAAAATCATACACCAGAGGAAAACGTCAGCATTTTAACTCGCTCTCTCACTCATTAATCCTACTAGGGTAATCGGGAGGCTGGTGGCTCTCTCAGTCGACACTGTGCGAAGGCAGGGTACACCCCTAACAGCTCGCCAGTCCATCCCAGGGCCGGCACACACAACCATTCACACTCACACCTAGAAGCAATTTGGAACGGCAAATTAGCCTAATGTGCATGTCTTTGGACTATGGGAGGAGACCAGAGCACCTGGGGAAAAACCACACAAGCACGAGGGGAACATGCAAACTCCACACAGAAACACCTGAGCCCAGGGCCTTATAGCATTTCCATGGCATAATATATTTATACCTGGGAGATACTATTCACCCACTCAGTTTATTTTAAATGAGTTACGTATTTGTTATTAAAAACAAAAATTCTGAAAGTGACCTGCAGTGATGAATCGTTAACCTTCACCAGCCAAGGAGATGATGCTAAAACTTTTTTTGGTGCTATTCAATTGAAACATATAAAGATGATTGCCCAAAAAGAAAAACCTTGATGATATGGGGTTACATGTCAGGTAAAGGACTAGGGGAGGTGACAATCCTTATCTCAGTCAGTGCAGAGGTCAACGTGGATTGAAATTCAGAACATTTCTTATTCCACTGACGGGAAATAGGTTTGTTATTTTTCAGACAATACGAGAGGTAAAGAGTTTTCCCAAAGGAAAAAATCAACTCTGTGACCTCGCCAACAAATAGTCAAAATTTTAATCTGATTTAAAATTTCCAATGGAAAAAGTGAATAAATAAATAAACAGTGCATGAAAAGGCTCCATCCTGCAAAGCTGATCTGCCAGCTGTTATTTGACAAAGTTGAAGCCAAAAGAAAAATATTGTTTTTTGTTACTAAAGTCTATGACTCAAAGTATTCCGAGCCGAGGAGGAGCTACAAAATACTAACTGTGATCTTTTTGTTCTTGATTCCATATTTTCCTCCATCACTGAGTCATTCCACTACATAGTCTGGAAAAAAACATGCTATTTATTAAAATACTTTATTCGCAATAAGGTATTCTGCAAAAAACCAGAAAGTTCAGCTATTAGCAAATTGTTGGGAGTTTTTTTGTGGTAAATCTGTGATTTGTTTATTTGCTATGAAGCGCAAAAAAACAAAAAAATCAAAAATCTTTTTTGTAAAATAAATAAATAAAAGGTCGAGTGAACATCCTCAAAGTGGGGTGATTCCATAACTTTTGCCAGGACAAAAATATTTAATACAAATGTAGAATGGAAATGGATAGAGTGGTTCATGAAACTCTGTCTCTCTTTTCCCTTTAAAAGTGACTGATCGGGTAAACAGCTTACATAACATGAAGCCCATCGTTATCTTAATTTACTATATAGCAAAGGATACTTTCAAAATCCCAGCTTTCATGTCTATGAATTGACGATAACGCTGGAGACCTGTATAAGCATGGTCATGTCCATTTTAGTAACAAATATCTTCTCACGGTGAACATGCTGATGCCAGGCTCCACCTCACGTCTCTTTTTTATTGCTGAGCGCCATAACAACACTCGAGTTCTTCAGTCTGTTGCTGTGAAAGCAGGTGATGCTTGTTTTCTGTGGTTTGCTGATCAGGCTCGAAACATTCTCAGCATGAATATTTTGTCCTGAAGATAGAACATTCTAACAGAGAATGTGCTGAATTCTCTTATCTCCAACACATAACTAAGACTCCTCTGCCCCCAGTAGCCGAGCTCCAGGCGTAATTTAGTTGCGATGTAACTGAACCCAGCAATATCTAACTCTGTTCTTGCATCAAGAGACCACAAACCGATTCACATTCCAGTACATCAAGACCCCTTGGTGAAGCACACAGAAACAGCAATCTCAGAGGTAATTAAAATAATCTACAACATTTAGCTTCATAAAAAGGATTCAGAATACAGAACTTCTGATAACACAGCACTGAACAGACTCCCAGCATTGCCACTGTGGAACATGGTAGTACTCAGACTAAACTTCTTACATTATTCTCCCACTATTGCATGGGATTCATGTAAATAATGTAAATAGTTTGAGCCAATCAGGTTAAGAGCCTTGCCCAAGTGCCCAAAAGGTTTGGCAGTGATGGGACTGATCCAGCAACCCTCCTATCAGTCAGTAATCACAGCTTCATCCTACTGAGCCACCACTGCAAATGAAGATGAACACTGCTTTGCTTGTCAAGTTTCTTCGTAAACACCTAGCGCTAACCCCAGATGTAGCTAAATCTTGTTCCATTCAGTCATCTCCCAGTACAAACAGAACATACTGATAGGCCAGAAAAGAACATGATATTACAGCACTGAATGTGCTTTCCTGACGACGGTGGTTTTGCTTGGAAACTTCAAAATAATTTCTCTGAAGGCGCACATCTAAAATAAATAAATAAATAAAATGAATGGCCAGTGTTCGAATGTGGGGCTCGATCTGTTTGGACGTTTCCGGCTCTGGTTGCCTAGGCAACCCCTTTATACATTTCCCACCCCGAAAATATTTCCAAGGGAAACTAGAGGTAAAGGAACAGGATTACGCTTCAACAGTGACTATTCACCCATGTTCAAGTTCATTCAGTTCACAGATCAAAAGAGCTCATCGATCAACGCCGCTTTAAGGAACCTCTCAGACTGTCCACACAATTACCTGTTGAGATTTACAGTGGAGTACAGTGAGCACAATGACTGGCTACATTCCAGATTCTTACCATGAAATCAGATAAACAACTACTAAAGAAGAGGACTGGATTAACATTTTACAGAAGATACTGATTAGCAATTAAAGCAATCAATGGGGTTGAAACCAATGAAAGGAACCAAAGTCATGATGTTCCTTTAGGCCAGAAAAAATAAAAAAATAAATAATAAAAAAAAAGAGAGAGAGAAAACCCAGTTTCTCATCAGAACTTGAAAACCTAAATCTAGCTTTTTTTTTAAAATAGAGACGAGGTGACTGTCGAAGCCCAAAAGCTTTTAAAGCTAAATATATATAAAGTAACTGAAGCTATAAAACACACCCTAAATGACCAGCCTTTAATGGGTACAGTACAGTAGCCTGGAGGTAGAAGAGTTTGTATTATGTGTCTGAAGTTAATTTTTTTTTAGTAATTGATTTGTGGTTGCTGGTTCCTGCTTAAACATCCTCAACTTCCAAGTAACTTGTAAATCAGTTCGAAGAGACCTGTGCGTGTGCTGTATATGCAGGGTTTTAAATGCCACAGTGTACTGAAGGCTGTGGTTGTGACCTGAAGCCGCTGCTCCAGACCTACATCCGTCCCCTTTCCATTCGTTTGCATCTGCTTTGCAAACAAATTAAAATTCCTGTACACCACAAGCCTTAGTGCTGCCTAATTATAGTCAGTGGTGACTTGTCACCTCTCTGAGCTCGGGAATCTGCACACGCCACTCAGGAATCTCAAGTGGATCTGGGGCTCGTAGTGGCTTTTATATCTTTACATCTTTTACAAAGTTTACAAGGAAGTGGAGATGGACAAATGTACGGCAAGCTGTACTTTCCTGTCTTCTGTAACTTTCTTTTTGCTAACTGTTTCATCATGTTCTGGGTGGACTCACCATTATGAAATCTTAGAAATGTGAAATGCAAATAATTATGATTCCATTTGATTACAGTGACCCTGATGGGAATATAAAGCCTTTCTTGATGCATCTTGACTATATACACTAAATATTTATTTTTTGGAAGTGTACCTGTAATGCTTAAGGTCTCTTAATGGCCATACATACAGAAAGCAGTTCACTACATCTATGTAATGGCCCGCTGGACCCCCACCGTGCTAAGACCCCTGGGCAAGGTCAGCAGTAAAAATACTGGGAAGGTAACCTGCGATGGACCCATCCAGGAGGAGTTGAACTCCTAGTCGCTTCACGCTACAGAAACCGGGGATAAGCACCGACCTGATGATCCACTAGGTTCGGGTGTAAACAGACTTACCTCCGCAAAGTGAAGGAAAAAAACCCACATTTAAACTGCTCACAACTTTCGGCCCACACGACTGAAGCCAATGAGAGCGAAAGAATACTGTTGACTGACAGATGATGCCAACTCTGAGTTCACTAAAACATTTGCGAATAAGGCTGGATATATATAAAATTATTTAAAGTTTATCATCAGCACCTGCACTAGAAAATTGGCGGCATATGGAATTTATTCATTTATTATATAAAACGCCTCAGACAACATAAAAATGACACAGAGAGCATTCGGTGTTAGAAATAATTCTATTTTCTAAGGATTTTGGGAACTGCAAGGTTGCTGATCTATACAGTTAATCAGAATTTAAAGGGTAAGGTAAGTCTGTTGGGCTTTTACACCCGAGCCAATTGGCTCATCAGGCCGGTGCTTATCCTGTATGAACAGGTGGAGATCTGTGTGTGTGTGTGTGTGTGTGTGTGTGTGTGCGCGTGTGTGAGAGAGAATTCTTACCTCCTGAAGCTTCTCATTCTCCTCCATGTACTTCCGGGCGGCGTCACTGGCGCTCTCTGCTTGCTTCTGGAAGGCCTGGTTGGAAGCCATGAGTGTGGCCTGCTGGGAAAGAAGGGTGACCAGACGTCGCAGCAACCTGAAATATAAAGAAACGAACAAAAATAATAATAATACACACAGACGTGCTTACAAAACAGACAAGACACGCATGTACATCCCATTCACGTGGCACCACCATGACCACATGGCAATAAAAGGGCACGAGGTACGACACTATCTTCCTAAAGACTGCAAGTTCGAGTTTATGCCTTGGGAGCTAATTGGCCTGAGCGCTCAGGGAGGGAGCTCTTCCCGGTCATTTAAAGCAATCACTAGCCTGTCGTGGGTATTACTGAGCTCACGCGTACAAGGGACGGATAGCGCCTTTCTCCAAAACGTGTTATGCTGCAACTGAATATGAACACTTACTAAATAAATGCGGGCGGCAGGCTGGCAGCACACATCTCAGAGGAAGCACGTGCTTGCCCTCGCCCCTGCCTCATGGTCATGTGACAGGGAGGGCTACTTGACAAGTGGGAATTTGGCACAAATAAATTGGAGAGGGTGTCTGAGAACAACCCTTCAATTAATCTTTTATCTCTAATGCTTATCTGTCAGGGTCACGGGAGAAGCTGGAGCCAATCCTAGCTGACTTCAGACGAGAATTGGGGTAATGCAACCATTCACACACACACACACACACACACACACACACACACACACACACACACACACACACACACACACACACAC
>JAOUQZ010000030.1:13230267-13253411 GCA_028564935.1 Neosilurus hyrtlii
CACACACACACACACACACACACACACACACACACACACACACACACACACACACACATTCACACCTAGGGGCAATTAAGACTAGTCAGTTGAGTTAATGTGCATGTCTTTGGACTGTGCAAGAAAACCGGCGCACCCAGAGGAAACCCACGCAAGCACAGGAAGAATATGCAAAAGCCACACAGAAAGGTTCTTGGATGAGATTCGAACCCTGAACCTTCTCGCTGTGAGGTGACGGTGCTAAACACTGAGAAGGGCTGAGAAAGTTTCACACTCGGTACTCGGACAGGAAGTAAACATGCACCCTGAATCGCTGTAACAGTACGAGTCGGCGTGTATTTACATGCAAACTGAGAAAGACGAGGAGTACGGCACCTAAAATTAGACGACCGGTAATTTATAAAAAGGTAAACGATGAGACAGGGGCTTGGGGTGAAGCCAAGGTTAGGTTGCAGCACACTTCCAGAAAAAGACATCCAATGGAGAGGAAGCCTGTGTACTGACAAATAAATAAATAAATATTCATCACTATAATCATAATCATATAATCTACAATCATATAGAGCTGCAGCCAAGAAAAATGACTTTTGCTTAGCAACAGTTTATTTAGTCTGATCATGACCCTTGGCCCATCTAAATGAGGTCAACAGACTCCACGTAGCCTGTTCAAAGGGCAAATGATCACTTGACTCATGCATGAGACATTTAACAGGAATAGAGATCTCTCAATCTGGTAAAAACACGCCTTAAAAAGGGGATGTGTCTCAGACAGCTGGGGGGAAACCACACTTAGCATATGTGCTAACACAGACCATGTGACTCCCTGATAAGGCAGAGCTAGCATACGTGAGAAACGTGAATGCCGCGCTGCTCAGTTGTGCATGAGGTCATGAGCTGCAGGACCATGTGCGCATTCATTCCTTGTATGCATTGCTCTCCGGTTGCAGCAGGTACTTTCCTCAAAACACGAGGGACTCCATGTTAGGAACAGTGCATCATGGGCCAGTTTTACTTTAACCTTTCAGCACTCACAGTTCACGTCAAGTGTAGCTCTTATCTCGCACTGAATGCCGAAGCTGCAACGTGAACCAGGTTTCTGGGAATCCCTTACATATTTCTTAATCGCTAGGCCGATGAACCAAACGGAAGCACATTCTCAAGCTGCGGTGTGGCGTTCTAGCAAGCTCTCTCTCTCAAAATCAGTTCTCGAATACCTAAGTGCCTCAGCAGCTGTGCACTTGGTATCTGAGACGCCGAGTTTCCCGGTGCAACATGAGCACTGAGCTAGAGGTCATCGCGCTCATGCCAAGTATGCTAGCTAAATATAATACTCATCACCTGTTGTTTAATCACATGCTAGCTGTCCAAATAATCGCACTGAACCTGGCAGCCAGAAAGAAAAAAAAAAAAGTAGTAGCACTAGTAGTGGGCTATTAATATCTGATCATTCAGAGAGTTAGAAGGTGGAGAAGACATGCGTATTCGTATATTGGAGTTGTGTAACTGTCCTGTTCATCTTTCCACCGTTACTGTATAATTTATACCCATCTAACAGTTACACACACCATTTACACAACATGTCCCTATTACGTTAAAGCCACCCAGCGAGTAATCCATGCCAAGCACGAGATTAGCATGCAGACAGGGGATAAAACGCACGTGGTAAAGATTCCCTGTGCTCCTTTCTGATTAAGAATGCCCGGAATGTTTGATCTGATTAGCAGGTGAAGTCACTGAGGTCTGTGGGAACGGAGCGGATCATCACGGGGGCTGTGGGAGACTATTACTGGCACAGTGTAAAAGAAATGATTCTGTACAGGGGACTATGTTATTAATCTGATAACACATGTCACCTGAAATTCAGCAAGTGTGTGTGTGTGTGTGTGTGTGCGCACTTATATGCAGATGTCAATGCGTGCATCACTTAAACACACAGTGATTGAAACCATTTACAAAGAAATAAGAGACCAAGAGGAATTAACAATGAGAAGTACACCGGGGCGAGAGAGAGAGAGAGAGAACAACACAGATGAAGTGAGACAGAGAAGTGAAAGAACAGAGAATTATCGAAAGGGAAAGTGTGAGAGGGAGACAGAGCAAGAGACAGAGGCAGACAGCAAAAGCAAGAGACAGAAAGCATGAGACACAGAGAGACAGACAGAGTGAGACAGTATGGTACACTGAGAAAGTGAGGCAGAGAGACAGACAGACAGACAGACAGACAGAGAGAGAGAGAGAGAGAGAATTACACAGATGAAGTGAGAGAGAAGGGAAAGAAAGACAGAGGGATCAAAGCACAGTGCTTGAGAGAAAGAGAGCAAGAGAGAGAGAAAGTTAAGGGACACAGAAGGAGAAACAAAGGCAGACAGCAAGAGTGACAGAGAGCGAGAGTGTGAGGCACAGAGAAAGACAGACGGTGAGCGTGAGACAGCGTGGTACACAGGGAGAAAGTGAGGCAGATGTACAGGGGGAGAGGGAGGGGGAGAGAGAGATCAACACGGATGCACTGAGAGAGAAGCGAAAGGAAGACAGCGAGGGATTGAAACAAAGTGCTTGAGGGACAGACAGCGAGAGCAAGAGAGTGAGAGAAAGGAAGAGTGAGGGACACAGACACAGCGACAGAGAGAGAGAAAGCAAGCAAAAGCGTGGGACACAGAGGAAGACAGACAGCGAGAGTGAGAGAGATGCAGACAGACAGAAAGGGAGAGATAAGAGACAAGACAGAAACAGATAAAGAGAGACTCACACACAGACAGACAGACAGACTCACAGACAGAGAAGCAGAGCGAATCCAGCGATGTACTCGTTCCTCTGCGCTCTGAACAGTTTCATGTGGATGTGCTCGATGGCTACGGGGTTGTTGGAGAGATCCACTTTGTCGGTTACGCTGTATTTACGTACTTCTCTGAACGCATCTGTGAACACACACACACACACACACACACACACACAATGTATGATGGGTGAACTATTAGGGAGATATAATTACCAGTATGAATTAATGAAACATACACGAGAAACTGCTCTTTGAACTAAAACAAATCGATTACATATTAAGATCCAAGTCACTACATATTTTATGCATATAATTAATATTTATTCATTCCGCACTCAGTAAATATCATCAGTGAGCCTTATTGAGTACAAACAGAATATCTGATGCCCCCCCCCCCCCCCCCCCCCCATCATTGCTCCTGCTCTAATATTAAACCAGAACGAATGTTCATACTCACCAATCAGAAGGAAGACGAGGATACAGATGATCACGATGAAGGCTGTGTTTCCGTACGTCGTGATGGCGAGCACCAGGCGGGACTTGAATATTTTGTGCCATCTAGAAAAGACAACACCATGACACTCCTGCACTCAATTAAGCTCTCGATGACATCACAGTGACTCTGGAAGTAACATTAACTTGGTGAGGCTTTTGAAACAGGCTAAGAGCTATGCAGCTGTTCAGAGTTCAGTAAATACTACAAGGACATGGAAGTTAACCGTGCTCTGTAAAGGCGTTTTAGTTACACTACACAGACACAAAAGAAAAACTATTAATGCCTTCTTGTCACAGAACACGAGGTGTATCCCCCCAGGTGGTCAAATGCACCCTCTAGGGTTGACAGGCTTTTTTTTTGGATGAACTGACTTCAGTGACCTTGAAAAACCTTGGGTTAAGGTGACCCAGTTTCAATAGGCTGGTAGGGCGTGCCGTAGGGACATCAAATAAATCCATAAAGAACCGTGACTGCTAGAGTGTTCACAAGAAGTGTCTGAGGCGGCAGCGACTGCAGACAAGCACAGCATCCCCTACGCCTCACGGGGGGGGATACAAGAAACTAAAAACAAGATTTTAATGGTTTATCTTCTCATTTTAAAAGCACGATAATGTGAGTGTCTGTCGTTTAGATTCAATCATACACACAAGAATAAAGGTTCCTGTCATAGCTGACCAATCAGATTGCACCATTCCCATGCAAACCCTTTTTTTTTTTTTTTAGAGGGGGGGTGGGGTTTCCGACATTTCCAGCATTTCGAAATGACCTGATTAAGAAATCCTAAATCGGACGTTCCATCTCAATCATTACAAAGTGAGACATGATAAAGGGGCAAAGGGGAGAGATTTCACAAAGCTTTTCACTGGAATGCATTTCATTCCTTACTTTTACAACATGACTCAAAAACACACTTGATCTGCTGGGAAGCATGATCAGAAACAGAAAGTAGGAACAGGCTAAGGAAGTGCGTGCACAGGCAACATCACAAAACCGTAAGCGGAATTACAGAGATGCACCGATTGCACCATACATACAGGGGTGGGGCTATTATTGACCTGAAACACTGGATTATACTGGATTTAAAACATGGTCTGACCCTATCCACAGTCGTCTTCTCTGCAGTCATTGCGTAACCTTGGCAACAGTGAGGACACAGGATTAGCATTGGGTATTAGCCGATACTCTGATATCAGAATAATCACCTTTTACAGGACAGAAACATGACCTGGAGTTCTCTTCTAGCTTTTAAACGTTTATCAGTAGCACAGTTGGACTTTTGGGTTCGATAATATGGAAAACTGAATGTTGAGGAGAGTGAAGCTGCAGGCTGGAGCTCACCGTTTGGGGGAGATGAAGGGGACACAGAGCAGCAGGATGACGAACACCTCGGCGTACAGGAAGGACGCCACCGCAGTCCACTGCAGACTCATCCTGCAGGGAAAAAAAATTCTGATTAAGCCCTGGGGAACAGAACACTGGAAATCATCGGACACTTGGGGAACACCACTCTGAAGTCTTTTTAATGTTCGTCATGAGGTCTTATACGGCACCGTAGTTTTATCGCCATTCCCGATCAGACTTTCGCTCACAAGTCAGAGAGCAACGTTCGAGAAGAAATCAGAGCGAATGCTGTTGCACCGTCATCACTACCGCCTCATTCACATTCTTCTTACAGTTCACAAATAAATCCACCACAAAAGTAGCAGAGAGGCTGTCAGAGCAAACATTAGGCTCCAATTCCCAGAATACAGTGCAGCTAGCGTTATGGCTCGTGGGTGATGATGGACAGAATAGACAACTAAAGCACTGCTGCATTGCCCGCTCCAAGTAAAGATGAAACAATAGTTAAATCATTCATTTTGTAAGCCGCTTAATCCTAATAGGTGCCTTGCTCAAGGTCACTTCAGCCATTAAAGATGGAGGAAGGTGCAGTCACACACACACACACACACATTTTTCCTGCTGGTTCAGGAATCAAACCAGCAACCTTTCGGTCCCACTCCCATTATATCAATACATAATACAATTTATACCCCAGATTTAACAAACCACTTTAATGTTGCGACATCACAGGTTTGTAATGCGTACACAAGTCTCTGTCAGCTCTATTATCCTGTGTTTCAGCATACATTCACCATGGCACTGTTTCGATAAACGCACACAATATCAACTTTTATTTCAAGTCTTTTCCAACACATTCCAAACTCTTTCAACAGGGTTAAGGTCAGGACACCCGGGTACCCATACATATGTGAAAATGATTCCTCACGCTCCCTGAACTCCCCATTTTATAACCGTACCATCAGGTAAGAAAAAGTCCATCGATGTGATTAACTGGTTATTCAGTGCATTCATTTTTTTTTCAACAATATGTTTACTGAAGGCTTTATAGAAATACAAAAAGAAAAACACACTGACACACATGATGACAACAATATACAAAGACTAGGTACTTTCAGTAAAGGCACCTGGGTCCATGAGAGACCATCCAAGTTTTATAAAATAATCTTCACAGATTACAGCATATGATTGTGTTCCTGAATTATTATACTGTTTCCTGCAGTAAATAAGACAAATCATTGTTCATATTATACTGAATGTAACACCCCATACACTTTCTAAAATATTTGTTGTTAATCTTTCAGAATATATGTGATTTTTTCCAATGGTAAGCATAAAGACACTTCTTTGAACCATTGTATAATACTTGGTTTGCCAATCTTTGCTTGTAATATTCTCATGTTTATGAAGATTTTTTCATAGCGATTTATATTATGTCCTACAGGGTATAAACCCAGTACGAAAAATCTACTACAGATCTCCACATCTATTACAGAGGTCAGGTATATGCATATTAAATTTATGAAGTTTTTCTGGTGTTACATACACTCGCATTAGCCAACTGAATTGCAGTATTCATTGCATTCAGATCATCAGCTGACTTCATTTTTTTTGCCATATTAATGTTGCTGAGGCTCGACCTGACCAATTGAAGCAACCCCAGATCATAACACTGCCTCCAGAGGCTTGTACAGTGGCCAGTATGCAGGATGGTTACATTGCTTAATGAGCTCCCCTTGTGACCCTGACATGGCCGTTGCTCTGGAAGAGAGAAATGCTCGACTCATCAGATCACATGACACTTCATCCATTGGTCCACAGTCCAATCTTCTTTCTCCCTAGCAAAATGAAGCCTTTAATTCAGATTTATTCTCATTAACTAGTGGCTTTATTATGGCCACACAGCATTTTAATCCCAAGCCTGGGAGTTCTCATCACACCGTGTGAGTGGAAAAGCTCTTACTCTCACTAATAAACACCGCTGTGAGCTCTACCAGCTGAACTTTAAGCTTCTGCATATCCAATCACATCCAAACCGTGATTTTTCTATGGCCACATTCCTTTGTGGTGGTTCAGTCCAGTCCTTCAGTCTCCTTCCAAGTTTTTAACATGTATCGCAAATCTTAACCCAATTTCAGTCATTTCAGCGATCTCTTCGATTGTTTTATTCCCTTGATCCAGGCCAGGACTTTCTGAAAAGCAGGGACATCTTTTTCCACGGCCACGGGACACACCTTCTGACATGGATGTTTAAGAAATGAGAATCTACTCACTGCATCAGGTAAAGTTAAAATACACATTGCCAGATGAAACATTAATCACTGTAGTAATTATACAATCAAAGCCTCTTGCTCATTTGGTGACTGTATTTGTTTGTTTGTTTTTTTTTTGCAAAGGCAACAGCGCCATCTTGTGTCTGAAAGAAAAAACTAATAAATATAATATGACGTGTTTTTTTTTTTTATTTAATGTCAACTAATATAACCATGACTCATGATTTAAAATAAAACATGTCATTTACATGTCCAGACAAACTGGAAGTATTGAATTATGTGTAAAATTGTTCTGGAAAGATCCAGACAGGAGAATATACTTTATTTTGGATTAACTATGAGCTAAATTATAGCCAAACTATAAACTTACAGCTATAATAGAGGCAGAATTATTCGTGTTAGGAAGGTTAACGAAAATTATATGAAAAAGGTTTTTTTTTACACAAATATACTCTTCTAATTCCTTTTAAATCTTAGCAAGCAGCCAAGAGATAACGCCAGACTGCTGAATTATTAGCTAGTTTGCTAACTAATGTTGCAGCGCCACGCCTACCGTCACACACAAACACTCTTTGTTTTCATGTTATGAAACGTCACATTTCAACATTCAACACACACACAAAACACTAATGAACCAAATACTCACGTATAATTTCCTAAAGAAACACAAAAACGAACCACAGGAAGAGATGCAGGTGCGCCAAAACTTCTAATGTTTTTCGGGTTTTACTTCCGGTATGCGTGGCCAATTCATCAGCGCCAACAAACAACTTCCGGTTAAATGGAATTGTGGGAAAATATCTACATAAACATGAAGAGGATCTTAATTAAACAGTTTTTTTAATTGTAAAGATTGAGATAAAATATTAAATATATACTTACATTATTTCTTCAAAAATATTTTGGCTCTTACAGAGCTATCTTTATTTAAACTATTTTTTTTTAATTAGGACTTTTATTTTGATACACTGCTTAAAAATGGTAGACCTTAATAATTTTTTTAATAGAAGACACTTATAATTTACAAACATGAAAGCATAGAATTTTTCTCCTCAAGGAAACTCTCAAAGGAACAGCACTGAAAGAGAGAAAGAAAGAAAAAAAGTATAACATTTACCCTACACTACAGTGTGTGACGGACTGGCGCGAGCTCCAGGAATGTTCTAGCAATCTAGTAGTTGGTCTAGCAATTTATTATAAGTATTATAAAAAAATATTAAACATGTTTACCTAGAAGTACATACCACAATTCCTAATCTAGCTGCAACCTACATTACAACAGCAGGGGTGAAAAAATGTCCATGACATTGCGTCATTTACGCTATTGACATGCTAAATTCCACATCATATTTAAAAAGTGGCATATTACAATGCTCTTATAATCAATCTAAATCAAAAATAGTATCATGTTAAAGAAAGCATTCCAAAATAAGGGTCTGGGGATATGGCTCATGCTAAACAATCATCTGAAGAGGTTAGCGGTATACAGGTAAAGCATGTCATTTACACTACTTCTGAGGTCTGGCACTTGAAAATAAAAAACATGAAAAAGAGGTTTAAACGTGCTATTCATTTGTTTCTGATAGGGCCGCTTTAAACAAGGTTAAGTCAGTCAATGCCGTAAATGACAGAGCCAAAAACCATTTGTTTATTCAAGGACCCACCACAGAATAACTATTGGTCATTGGATGACACGATTTTTGGACATGTATCCTCAACACCCCCTCTTTCTTCATAAAAGGTATTAAATTCCAGTTAGCAAAACATTCATTAATTTTCTGAACCACTTTAATCCTAATAAGGATCGCGGGGAGGCTGGCACCCATCTCAGCCGACTCTGGGCGAGGGCAGAGTACACTGTGGACAGCAGGGCAGAAACACGCTGACTGCTATGCAGCCTACTCTTGATGAAAATCAGCAATGGTTCTTTTACATGCCTCCCACCATAGACAGTGAGATACATGGCCGGCCTTTGATAACTCCGTTAGCTGCACTGGGGGGACAGCAGTGATCCCCCTGACCTTGGGATCAGTAATCCAGCACCTTACCACTGGGTACCACCACTGCCCTTTAGCAAAACATAATTTTTCAAATTCTGAAACTGGGCGGGGTTGGTTTTATTAGGCTTACCCATATATCATCATTTCTCCCCAATATTGGAAGCTTCTTTTTTCCAGAAAAGAAACACACAACTAACTGCCCTTGAGGAGCTAAAACTTCTGATCGCAGAGTCCTTATATCAGTAGATCGCAGTATTTTTGGCAAACAATGACATTTCCAGTGTTTCTACTCAACGCTCGGAGAACATCTGTGACTTAAAAAACACAAGACACAAAGATCCTCTGGCGAGTTCTGCATTCAGGCATCAATATATTACACATAAATAAAAATCAGGATAAGATGATTACACACTTCAGGCTAATATGCTCAGTAGAAAATCTTTATTAAATGTGTATACATGCATCCAAAGCTTTTCATTTTTCTAAAACAAAAAATAAAACAAATAGCACCATCTGCAGGTTAATTACAGAAATATAATTAGGGGTAAATTTTGAACATCATGTAAGGCAGCTTAGTGTAAACAAAAGCATGAAGAACATTAAACTCTGGATAAAAACAATTAAAATACAGGTTTGAGTGAAAAGCTTGAAATATTAATATCATTAAAGTTGATGCACATCATATTGAATCAGAATACTTTACTGATCCTGGAGGAAATTGTGTGATTTAGCTTCAAAATACTACCTATAAGAATTATATATAAAATTATAATGCTTTCTTTTTCCCTGCTGAAAAACACTTTGTAAATATTTTGCCTCACTTTATTATGTCTTTATTTAATTTACTATTAATATTTTACATTTGCAATAAAGGCATTTGGCAGACACCCTTGGTACAGCGGTGGCTCAGTGGTGCTCAAGTTAAGGCTCTGGGTCAATTATGAATGATTACAATTATGAATTATGAAGCTATGAAAGATCAGTTGTATTAAAAAATAAATGTTATTCACTCTGGATAAGAGCGTCCGTGAGGGGTTTAGAATTAGAGCTTCCACGAGCCAAACTGAAACATTGGACTGTTCAAACCCACTCAGCATTTTACATTGATATCATCATTACATAAGAAAACCTAACTATTAAAAATAAATTCTTTAAACAGAAACAAGTAATGAAATGTTAAGATAAGGCAGCATGCTGTTCCCCTTTGGTGTCACATTCTCACTTGATCAAACACTTTTTAATCATTTTATACACTACATCTACTAATTCCTAAAATATGTACCCTAAATAAAAGTGTTCAGCGCCTCGTGCAAGTATTCACCGCTTTCTCCCGACACTTCCCACAGTTTGGAGTGCTCTAACCTGGAAGTGATGGTTCCAAGACGTAATACTGTTGGCTAATTTGTGTAGATTTGTGATTAATAGTCAAATTGTAAAGCATGGAAAAGCTCAAGGGGGTGAATACTTGCACTGCACATAAAAAAATAAATATATATAAATCACAGTGTCAGTTTAAAATAGGAAAAGCACACAGTACGTGTTAAGAAACGCCTTCAAGTACATTCTATATTGTTCCAGAAAGAATTATGTTTGTTAGAGAAAACATTTATGAACTGTTATTTGAAGTACTGTCTGAAGACTCATCCTGTTCATTCCCATCCTTTTTTCTCTTCATCTTTTAGCTTCCTTTCTCCTTTTCTAGGCTCCTAGAATAAAGAACAAAGACAGATCACATCATCTAATACAACGAAACCTCAATAACAGCAACTATGAACTTCACACAGAGAATCTGCTCAATGTCCCAGACGCTTCATAGCTCTTCAGTATTAAACTTACCATCAGTCCAAATGTTACAGGAATCCAAACTGCAGTTTTGCTTAAACACATTTTACATACCTGTGTCCAATCTGCTTCCTGTGAAATTCTTCCATCGTCAGTCCCAGCACAAATAACCCGTTTGACTAGCCTAGTGGTAATTATGATCGCTCAGTGTATAAAGGATACAATTAAATAAGGAGAGTCGTCAACGCCCAGATGACTAAACCCAATGTGTGGGAGGTGGCAGTGTCAGGGATTTGAACTCATAGTCTCTCAGTAATCAACATCGTTTACCATTTAATCCAAGATTTGTCAAGATAAAAATCTTTGATGTAATTACTTCCACAACAGACAGAATTTTGATGGAGGTATTATAACAACTGACGTTTGTCTTTTTGTCAGTGAAGAAAGCCCTGACCACACCCATGCATGGATTGCCAAAAAACTTGGTGGGGTCACTGCCCTACCCAAGTCGTAGAGATAATTTGATTTCGGAATGTCTAGGTCAAAGGTCAAAGTCAGAGCATGTCACAAGGTTTTGGAGATACAGCGTTTACTGAAGCTCAGTTTCCATGTTCCAATAACTTTCACTTTAATTTCACAGCTAATGACAGGAAGTAAGGCCTGGTTTCGAAGTGTTGTTTTTACATTAGTCATGAAGACTTTAATGTTTAAGGCTTATATAAGAAACCTGAGCATGATCATCACGGCTTTATTAACATCGGCCTCGAGAAAGAGGCCACTGAAAGAAATAAAAGCCAACAAGTGGCTATTTATCTTTACAGAGTATTTACAAAACTGCCAGAGACACAACAGAAACGTGTAGCAGTCGTGTGTGAATCAGTTCGCCTGAAATCAGAATCTCATTGGATGGGAATCAGAAGTCTGTACGTGTCGTTATTTGGAACACAAATTGAAAAAAGTATTTGATGTTCGGTGGGTTTTCTTTTTTGCTTGCCTTTTTTCTTTTTACTTTCACCAAGGTCGTCATGTTTTACTATCAGTTAGGGTTTTTTTGCTGGGTAGCAGGATTTCGCAAAAGGTTTTGAGGAAATTTAAATGAAATTTCTACCAGAAGTGAGATTTTCCTGACTCTGGATTCAGGATTTTTAGACTCTGGATTCAAAATTCAATTAACAGTGTTTTTTTTGGAAGTGTGATATTACAGGCTTGGCGAATGTTTACGCTCTCTGAGGGCCTGTTTTTCACCACAAGAATTATTATTAATTTTTTCACCATTAAATGTGTTACTGTCAGTTTGCTGGTTTGTTTGGGCTCATTGAGCCGACAAGTCATGTAGCTTGCAGAGCGGAAATGATCTTGAATATTTTAAAATTTTAATCAAATAACAAAATCGCTCAAATCTTCTAGTGGATTTGGGCATAATAAAGCAGTTATTCCACTCCATGTCATTGTACATGTCTGCTTGGTGCTACATGCCTCGTCAGCCATCAGCTCATTTACAACTCGTCTTTGTTGAATAAGTCTTAAATATGCAGTAATATTTTTCATTAATCATAATGTATTATAATTTACTGCTGTCTCAGATGTGAAAAATGATCATAAAGTTATTTATGATACTGATTAATACTACAACTTAAATATTAAACCCAATAAAAAGAAAAGAAACATTTTAAAGTAAAAATTAATCTCTGTGGCATTTTATTCGTTTTTTTTAATTCATTGCTGTTTCCTCTTTGTCTCATATACAACAATGTCCAAATGCCTGAGTCCTCCACAAGAGAAGCAAACAGTAATCTTACAAAGTCAGTAATTGGTGAGCCGACTCTTGGCTTTATAGGGAAAAAAGAAAAAAGAAAAAGGAAGTAGTTCCAGGTACAACATGTTTTATAAGGAAATGAGGTGAAAATTGCAGAACTAGCGATGGTTCTTGAGAGGGTTTGGATTCTTCAGCAGTGTTTAGTCTTTTTTTCCTGTAACATTTAAGCTTGTGCAGGAAATCTAACATATTTTTGGACTTGATTGATAAAGTAAAAGTCACAAAATTCTGCCGTTCTGTTTATCTACTTAAAAGAAAAGGATTTGACACCCCATCTAAACTATCAAAATTAAGAATAATAACAAAAACAGAATTTTATATATATATATATATATATATATATATAAATAAAAAAGGCCCAATAAACAGGGAAGAATGGCTTGACCGTTAATCTACAGATCTAATCAAAAGATGGAGAATTAAATGAAAAGAACCTTCGACAGACGATAGGAAAGGTAATTGTAAACATGTTCAAGCAATTTCGGGGGGGGGGGGGGGGGGGGGGGGGGGGGGGGGGGGGGGGGGGGGGGGGGGGGGGGGGGGGTGTAAAGGATGCTCTGTGAAACTCACTGGATTAGTGGATTGGTATAAACAGAATTTTTTTACATGGGTACACAAACTTTCACACGTAACTGTACAATGTCAGCTGTATGAGAGTACTCTCATATTCTCCGGTCTGATTGGTCAGAAGGAGTTGATTCATTTTCTAAATCAGTGCCTAGGTTGTTAGGTGTTTGTAGAAGGAGTCTCCAGTGTCAGCTCAGCTACTACGTCACATGACCTTATTCCACTGGTAATATTTCGGGTAGTAAAACTGGTCAGTAAACACATCTATTTTTGGAAGATTTATCCAGACTGTATTCGTTTGTCCCTAGCTGATGGAATAAACGAGTTGTTGACGTCAGACTCGGGATTCCGTATCATGTCATGATCGCACGGCGGCTAACGCCCTCAGTAAACAGGACCCTCGAAGTCAGAATATAGCTTTAATGAAACCTCTTCCCTGAAAATACACATATACACGTATACACACACACACACACACACACACACACACAGACTGACTGACTAGCTGCCTGATGTTTTTTTTTTTTTGAGACCCCCAAACGGATACAATGACTGCTTTAAAAACAAACTCAGACCTGTTTAATTCCAGTGAATTTACCTCCACAATCAATAATCTGATATGACTTGATCTCATACTCATCTGTTATGTACAGCTTTAAAGGAAAGGAAAAAAAATCATAGTTTCATAAGGAAATTAGCCTCCTTAAATAAAAAAAAGAGAAAAAAAGACCTTCAGATGTATAAAAAGCAGCTTCATGTCCCAGATAAATCTCAACAATATATAATAACATAACATTTCTAGATAAATTATTATTATGCTGTAAACCCCAACAAAAACGTAATGAATCTTTTTAAATCACAACCAAACCATACACACATTTTGTCCGACAGCCCAACCTTCACCATTAATTACTTCAATATAACATGTGCTTATATGCTCAATAATAATGATAATAATAATAAAAAACCTACGTGAGAACAGATTTGGCATGATTTTCATATCAATCACTTGCACAATAAAACCCTCGTCAAACATCATTATCATGTTACATCACTGAAACATTGACCCATTTCTCTCTGAGGATGAAAACAAAAAGAAAAAAAGGTATTACCGACACGTCATTACTGTACAGTCACAAGTGCATTGAAGAAGGCACAGCAGTAACCATGTGTTAGCACTGTTAAAGAGGACGGGTGTGGTTTTCTGAGATTAGCACTGCATATTATTGAAAGCTAATGAATAAAAAAAAATGTTTTTTTGCTTTTGACAGTCAAAAATTTTTGAAGCCTCAATCCAAACACTGCATTTGTCCTGAGAGATTGTAACTCGGAATTCCGACGCGTAATCTCCAGATGCTCTCCTCGGACATGAGTTTAGCAAATACCCTTAAACCGCCACAGCTGCTCACGCCATCAACAGTTAGAGAAAAGAAAGAAAGAAAAGAAAAATGTGACACATCACAGCAAAATGGGTATTAAGTCGGAAATGACCGATTTCGCGTTATTGGTACCATTCTGATTTGAGAATCAGTAGCCGTGGAAACCTGAGGTTATGTCCGTCGTTTTGATTCAGACATCATCCCAAGCTTGTGAGGTCAAACCCGGGATAATACTTGAATGGGTTGAAACTTTAGGATAGCTTGATATTGGAAAGTAAACACCTGCACCTTCCACCGTGGCCTACTGCTTACACATCATCTACTATTTTTAGAAATAATGAGGAAATAAGGGTTCAAAAACTCTTGACTGTCTGTGTATCAGTGAGATGTTTGATCACAACGTCGTTGCGTAATGTGGCACTGATTGCAGTAACAAGAGGGCATTGTTTAAACAACTGCTGAAAAAAATATAATAAAATCCAACTGCAGTTAGCTTCATGAGGAGACTGTACAATCTAATGTCCACTCTATATTTATCACACACACACACACACCCCTCCTCCCCCCAGACTCCCAGAATTCCCAGCGTTGTAGTGCAACAGCAAGTTTGATACAAATGATTAGTATTATAGTGGAGCGTTCTGTACGTGCACAATCCGAGCCTATGACGTTACAGCCGAACATCAGCGCTCTAATCTCCATCCGAGTTTCATCTGCGTTCAGTAAACTCCCACAGTGTTACAGGAATCACGGTCCTTCATGCGGTTCACGTTACCCATACCGCTTTGAGCTATTTCACGCCGCCGGATCATTCATGAACCCTTAAAAAACTGAATCAGGTGTGTTAAAGGGGTGTACGCACTTTAATCCAAACAGCAGCTCAAATGTTTCGTAGTATGCAGAGATTATTGGCAGTAATTTATTATTAATTATTTTTAGTACCTTTAAATAAATTTATAATAAATTTATAAATTCAGACTGTAGTTTTGGTCATACTTATACTAAAAATGGTCATACTTGTTTTAAAGTTCAATTAGAATTCATGGCCATGCAGCGCCCACAGACGTAGCAAGCTGTGATGTCATCAAGAGGGAGCCGCGCATCCTTTACGTAGCAGCCATTAGAGTCTAGAAAGCCATATTCTTGTTCAGACGAGATTCTAGTCCGATAAGCGGAAAACTGAGGGGTGAACGTTCTGTACATTTGTATTTTCACGTTTGTCTGCTTTGGGCTCCTGAGCAGTACAACAGAAAAGTGCTTGCACCTCCATGTTGATCGGCCATCCCGTGGCAGGGATTAAACTGGCCGTTCTTCGTAGCCAATCATGAGCATTTGCAAGCTTGGGTATTTGGAAGTGTGTGGATAGTGCTTTCCTAATGCTGTTCCGTGATGCAGCAATCTAAAAAAAATATGTCTGGCTGCTTTCATGTGTCTTTAATCCTCCACCCTTCATCCCAAATATGAAGAAAAAGATATGCTGTTGATGCTATGACCAAAAGTTTGGGGACACCCAGCCATCACACCCATATGTATACTTACATTTACAGAATTTGAGACCCTTATCTTAATAGACTTTTTTTTTTTTTTGTACAACTGAGCACTCGAGGGTTGAGGGCCTTGCTCAAAGGCCCAACAGTGGCAGCTTGGTGGCACTGACTTGAACCCGTGACCTTTGGATCAGTAAGATTAAACAGATTGTCTATTTTTAGAATTTCTATTTAATTATTTCCCCTTTTTGCTCCCCCTCCTCCTTCTTCCTCCTCTCATATGCTGGTGTTTGATTTAACCTTTCCTCCTCACAACATGTAAAAAAAACCTCACAAACGTATCTTACTGCATGCATCACAAATGAGTAAAAGGTTACTATCCTCATTTTCTGCATTGCTGGCACACGTTTGGTGCGTGCCTGAGTGTAAGTGAATTTTGTACACACATTGAGGCCCGGGTGCAGAGCGGAGAGGTTTATCGTCAGATCAGAGCTTGGAATGCGAGCAGAAAAACTGGAAATAGTCTCAGCTTCATCTTCCTCAAAACTGACACGTACGGCTGAAGACTGGCCAAGACTTCAGCTGAAACAACCGAGAAGTCCACACAGAAAGGGCTGGGACGACGGCAGGGTCGGACAGGAAACCTGCTAAACTCAGCACACACTCAGACAAAACTTCCAACAGTACATAGTGAGACAGATAATCTCGAGCTCGTGATACAGATCCTTACAGATCAGTCAGACTTTCAGTAAAGAAGCAGTAAAGGATTCCAATAACACTGTCAGAGAATTAGCACGTTTCAGAACTGCCTCAGCAGTACAACAGATTAAAAACCCGGTTTCTCGTCAGCGCCCACACCCGAAAAGAGGTGCCGCATCAAATTTTTTATTTGTACTTTTTGAAAAAGCACACTCGGAAAACGTCTCGGACGAGGTAAAAATAACACCGAAGGCGAATCGGCATTCGAAGCTGTGATTGTGAGATTGTATTTTCTAAAGATTTTTGGAATTGCAAGGCTGCTGTTCTATAGACAGTTGTTCAGAGTTTAATCCATGATGAACATACATGCACGTGTAAAAGGCTGGTCATCGAAGGTGAACTGTGTGAACTGTGTACTTCTCAAAAGTTCTTGTTATTTATTCATCCCCTCAACAAACCCAGAAGTGCCCAGCTTCAGTCACTTTATACCTTCATTTAGCTTTAAGCACTTTTGGGCATCAACAGTTACCTCAAAAAACATTTCCGATGAGAAACGAGGAATTTTTTTTTATACAGCCTAAAATGTTATTACACAGCTCGTTTCAATACCGGATTCTGACTGGTCACTTCCGACACTCTACAGTCAGTCCTTTCGGTATAACAGGATTCTCAAAAGCAAAGAAAATCTTTTGTAAATTCAGTCATCTTCTTCCGCTTGTTCTACGCAGACGTCCCTCTCCGCAGCCACTTCCTCCAGCTCTTTCGGGAGGACACCGAGGCGTTCCCAGACCAGCCGAGAAACATAGACCGTCCAGCTTGTGCTGGGTCGACCCCGGTTGAACACGCCCAAAACACCACACCAGGGAGGCGTTCGGGAGGCATTCTAATCAGATGCCCGAGCCACCTCGACTGGCTCCTCTCAACCCAGAGGAGCAGCGGTTCTACTCCGAGCTCCTCCCGGACGATAGAACTTCTCACCCTATCTCTAAGGGAGAGCCCAGCCACCCTGCGAAGGCAGCTCATTTCTTTTCGTTTTATTTTTTTTAATCAAATATATGTCACATTATTGATTTCATTGCCAAGTACCCATGTAATAAGTGTAATAACACAAAGCGGGCCCTCATCATCATGGAATAAACCCTTTTAAAGCGAGTCCTGATGTCTCCTCTGAGCATCTCATCATCCTTCTTTCAGGGTTGATTTTTGTGATATTGACCGGCTCAGTGTCCTGATCCCTCGCCTAACATACTCACTGATATACATGACAATCGCACACAGTGGAACTGCTACATCAGTACTGAAAGGTGCTCAGGTTAGAAAGGAGCTTTCTTGGGAAATTTAGGAAATATTCCAAGTGGGAATTGGAATTTATATAGGAACTACCTGAAAATCTGAGAAGTCTCTCCCTCTCCCTCACACACACACACACATGTATATATAAAACATGTTATTTCATGAGCAGACATGCATGCAAACATTTTGACTTCACAATAAGTTTGACTGATTTTTTTATTAATTACATTTTATAAACTATATATATATATATTTTATATAAATTATATTACAACATAATATTATTGATTTATTAATGCACAGTGCAGGGTAGAAATTCAACTGAATTGGCATTCAAACCGGACGATATAACCAAGATTTGCTGCAAAATGTTTTTTTTTTTTTTAAACTACATTCAAGTTTGCTGTTATTTCCCGAGTGTTCCTGTTACTTCCCATCAATTCCCAAACATTTCACTTCATTCCCCTAGATTATCTATTACGTGAGGAGCCTGCAGGCCGGTTGATGAATTCTACCGATAAATGATCAGCATGTATTAGCTAACCATATAACAATAACAATAATTCTATAATATGTTTTTATAGAATTTTATATAACTGCATCTTTACAGCTTTTACACGTAATGGATTTAAACGACTGCTCTTAGACTTCAGAGTCATCAAATTCTCGCTTCTCTTAAGTAAAGTATAGAGTGGTGCTTAAGGCACACCGAGGGAGAAAACCGCAAACATGTAAGTAATAATGCGCCACCTCCAGATTATACATGTTACACCAATGATACGACAGTTAACATGAACAGCATAAGAAAATACATTTGCTCAGTGAGTCAAGACCTAGCCCTGATGTGGCCGAGCCTTTTCTTGGCTCCAGACGCTACTGCTGTGTTTTATTCCAAACACACCTGATCCTTTTAAGATTTTAAGGAGGATTTGAAAAGAATAGCTTGGTGTGTATGGTTAGATTTGGTAGATTAGACTGAATGAAATGAGTCAGCTCATAATAAAGCACTCGCAGTATGACTGTGCACGCACAAACGCCCCAGTGCAACACATGAGAGAGAGAGAGAGAGAGAGAGAGAGAGAGCAGATGCTACAAAAAAGTGTGAGAGAGAAAGAAAATCAACCCCAATGCAGCAGACAGAAGAGGATTCAAAATCCAGGGAAAAGAGGGATTAATGGAAAAGAAAGTCAGGAAGGGTGAGGAAGAGAGGGAGGGGAAAAAACGTTGCCAGTAAAGGTTCATTTCACCAGCACTGACTTTGGAAGGAACACGTCCGTCTGCGCGGAAGAGGAGGAAGAGGAAGAAAAGGAGCCGGAGCCGGTGGGCGGAGCCGCAGCTTTAGGCAGACTGTACATGTAGACGGCGCCGATGACGAGGCCGGCGCCGAGCGTGAACACAATGTCCACGTGGAAGCCGAAGAGGTAGACGGACGTGACCGTGGACACCACGATGGAGAAGGAGGTGGCAAAGCCCTTGAGGATGTTATCGGCGTATTTGACCACCACGGCCACCAGTAGGCCGCCGAACGCCTGGTTAAAAATCACACTCCACACCATGGGCGTGTAGCCGAACAGGAAGCCTTTCTCGGCGATCTGTTCGCCGTCGTTCCACCACAGGCCAAGCAGGCCCAGGAGCGACCCGAAGAGCCCTAGCTGCACGTTGCGGAGCCACAGTGAGGCACTGCTGCCCTTCAGGATCTTCTCAAAGTAAACACCCGCGAAACCAGACGACAGACACGACACCACCACGGCCACCAGGCCCTTCACGTAGCTCTGAGAGCCGGCTGACACGGTGGCCTCTTTGTTCTTCCTGCCGTCCTGCTGCACCTGAACGATGGCAACACCGGCAAACAAGAGCAGCAGGGAGATCCACTGGACTCGGGACAAACTCTTCCTCAGCATGAGCACAGAGAAGAGCGCCGTCGTTAAAATCTTCAGCTGATATGTTACCTATAGACACACACAGAGCCAGAGAGACAGAGACAGAGAGAGCGAGGAAGAGAGTACGAGAGAGACAGAGAGAGAGAGAGAGAGGAAGAGTACAAAAGAGACAGGGAAAGAGAGAGACAGACAGAGAAAGATAGACAGAGAAAGATAGACAGAGAGAGGAAGAGAGTACGAGAGAGACAGGAAAAGACAGAGAGAGAGGGGGGGGGAGGGAGGAGGAGAGTACGAGAGAGACAGAGAAAGAGAGAGACAGACAGAGAAAGATAGACAGAGAGAAGAATAGAGTATGAGAGAGACAGGGAAAGAGAGACAGAGAGACAAAGAGAGAGAAAGAGGAAGAGAGTATG
This sequence comes from Neosilurus hyrtlii, assembly GCA_028564935.1. Classification (NCBI taxonomy): domain Eukaryota; kingdom Metazoa; phylum Chordata; class Actinopteri; order Siluriformes; family Plotosidae; genus Neosilurus; species Neosilurus hyrtlii. The sequence goes on from JAOUQZ010000030.1 coordinate 13,250,470, forward strand.
AGAGAGACAGGGAAAGAGAGAGACAGACAGAGAAACAGAGAGAGAGAGAGAGAGAGAGAGAGAGAAAGAGAGAGAGAGGAATTATTATTGTTATAAAATGTGATGTGATGCATTTACCCAAGTCCATGACACGCCCTGATTACTGTAAAGCTGTGCAGTGTGTCCTGCGGTGTGGACTTACTGATACCACTGTGAAGTCGATTACTTCCTATAACTTTACCTCCCACAAAGTTTTATTCCTACATTTAAAAAAGAATCACACCATCGTGCAGCTTTATCCATTTACACTTACGGCTGCCTCCTCTCTCCTCTCAGTACCCGAGTCTACTGGCTCGTCATCCTGGTTCCCAAAGCGTTAAGCAACTAGGAGCTCAACTTCTCCTAGACAGGATGCGAATCCAATGCAGCTAATTTTTAATGGTACCCACTTATACTTCTGGGAGGACAGAGGCACACTGGCCACACCAAGTCTAGCAGTCTCCCATATGAACCAAAATGTAAAAAAATGACACCCAGAGGGTGCAAGATAAGGCCATCGCATAATATCAGTGTAACAAAAGGAACCCATTATACACAAAAAGAGCCGCCATGACAGGATTCATTCTGGATCTGTTTATATAGATATTAGAAACTTCTAATTTAGACTTGCGCGCATACATACATTTTATATACACACACACATTTGTAATTTCTTATTGAGCTTTATCTTATCTTTTCTTTACAGGTACTTCACCTGTGTGCACATATATTCCTCTGGGATCAATAAAGTATTCTGATAAAAAACAAATAAATAAAATACAACTTTTAAAAAGTACACAGCACCTCCTGCTGGGCTTGCTGCAATATGACACTTCCAAAAAAATCCTGGCAACTCATAACGTTAAAGAACCCTTTAAAAAATATCCTGGATTCTGAATTCAGAGTCTTCTTTAGATCAATTAACCTCTGGTAAATTCTTGAAAATCCACACACAAGTTTTCACGCAACAAAAACATGAACCGGGGTAAAACATAACGTCCTTGGAGCAGATTTAAGAAAACGTAATGTAAACATTGCTATCCTGACTGTTACGCAGCCCAGACTCCATTCAGGACCTACAGCATGTTTGCAAAGAAAACAGACAGAAAAGAAGACAAGTAGATAAGTAAGTCTTTACCTGGAATGTGGCGGCTGGTAAATTAGAGATTGCCACGTACTGCAGGTTGTTCTGAAGAGTGTATATAAGCGATGGAACTGCTAACTTCAGAGTGTCCCAATACTGCACCACTATACAGTCATACAGCAAGAACACAAAGTTCCTGATATTTCCTGCACAGAAACACACGGAGCATTCAGCACTGAATCCACCACCTCACTCGCTCACGTCAGACTACAGACAGCACACAGGAGGTGATCATCTACTATGGCTTTTTAAAAACGTCATGGACAAATCATTCAAAATGTTAGGAAGAAGAATCCTCAGTCCAGGGTTGGGTCACGAAGGCAGCAGCCTAATCAGTGAGGTCCAGATGTCCCTTTCCCCCGCCACTTTCTCCTGCTCTTCCGGGGGGACACCGAGGCGTTCCCAGACCAGCCGAGAGACATAGTCCCTCCAGCGTGTCGACCCCGGGGTCTCTTCCTGGTTGGACACGCCCGGAACACCACCCCAGGCAGGCGTTCGGGAGGCATTCTAATCAGACGGATAATGAGGATAATGACACACAGGCACATTTTAGATCTGTCCTTGGGGTGTGGAATTTCACTAAAGACTGTGGATCTGCCTATCAAGGCTGCCTGAGATTTAAGTTAAGGTCATCTGAGCAATAAGAGTCAGCTAAGTCCCTGAGTGATATGAAGCTGCTAGCTGGCATGAACTACAGTGATTCACAAATAAATGGGGCGCTATATAAAGCAGTGGGGGGGCAGTTATGGTGACCGCTAACTAGCTCGGTAGCATTAACTGCGTCCACAAGCTTAAACCCGTCAGCTCAATACATACGGGTAAGTTAACGAATACCTCCGGAAAATGTACTCATGAGTTTAAAAATAGATCCGAAGCATAAAAACATGCTCTCTTCTCACTTTTATGGCAGTAAAAAAAACAAACAAACAAACAAACAAAAAAAACGCTTCTATTGTAAACTGCTGCACTGATGGATCACAACAAAAACTACTCACTTATCTGCTGAACTGCTTAATCCTATTAGGGTCTTGGGAAGGCTGGCGCCTGTCTCAGCCGATACTAGGTGAAGGCGGGGTACACGGGGTACCTGAACAGCTCGCTAGCAGACAACCATTCACACTCGGTGACCTATAAAAACCGCAACAGGACACACCTCTCTTCTGGAACAGGATGATGATGAGGCAGGTGATGACCTTCAGGGCCTCAGCCATGACCACGGCGGACGTGGTGAAGAAGCGGTCTCCCGGCAACGTCCTTACGTAACGGATGCTGAGAATGAGCGAGGCATTCTGGATCACCAAAACGGTCAAACTGATGTACTTCAACTTCTTGTTAGCTGCAACGGGACGAACATAAGAGATTAGAAGTACAGGTGAAAAACACAATAAATTTAAGGAAAACAGCTAAACTAAGGTTCGCACCAAATAAGACATAGATAGCATAAGGACTGTCTGAAGATTAAAGTCTCGTTCACACAGGAACCAACAGGCGACAGTGCAAAGTCAATGACCGCGCGCCATGCACAGCTAAATTTTCTCTCAAAACAAAAATTGGCCGGGCGCGAAGTGCGACTGTGCATAACATTCATGCGACACAAGTCAGAGCTTAAAGATACTGTTGATTGGCAGAAGGCACCTAAAAAGGCTTAATAATTCATTCATTCATTCATTCATTCATCTTCTGAACCGCTTAATCCTAATTATGGTTGCGGGGAGGCTGGCGCCCATCTCAGCCGACTCTGGGCGAGGGCGGGGTACACCCTGGACAGCTCGCCAGGCCA
>JAOUQZ010000030.1:13260335-13291322 GCA_028564935.1 Neosilurus hyrtlii
CAAGTTCCCTCAAGATCATCACGATTCCACCAAGTTCCCTCAAGATCATCACAATTACACCAATTTCCCTCAACATCTCGATTCCACCAAGTTCCCTCAAGATCATCACGATTCCACCAAGTTTCCTCAAGATCATCACGATTCCACCAAGTTCCCTCAACATCACGATTCCACCAAGTTCCCTCAAGATCATCTCGATTTCACCAATTTCCCTCAAGATCATCATGATGTCACCAAGTTTCCTCAAGATCATCATGATGTCACCAAGTTTCCTCAAGATCATCATGATGTCACCAAGTTTCCTCAAGATCATCAGGATTCCACCAAGTTCCCTCAACATCATCACGATTCCACCAATTTCCCTTAGCATCATCACGATTCCACCAATTTCCCTGAACATCATCCCGATTCCACCAAGTTCCCTCAAGGTCATCCCGATTCCGCCAAGTTCCCTCAAGGTCATCCCGATTCCGCCAAGTTCCCTCAAGGTCATCCCGATTCCGCCAAGTTCCCTCAACGTCATCCCGATTCCGCCAAGTTCCCTCAACGTCATCCCGATTCCGCCAAGTTCCCTCAAGGTCATCCCGATTCCGCCAAGTTCCCTCAAGGTCATCCCGATTCCGCCAAGTTCCCTCAACGTCATCCCGATTCCGCCACGTTCCCTCAACGTCATCCCGATTCCGCCACGTTCCCTCAACATCATCAGGATTCCGCCAAGTGCCCTCAGCATCATCAGGATTCCGCCAAATTTCTTCAATATCATGCTGAGACAGACATGCTAACCACTACACCACCGCGACAGTGTCGATTGTGTGCTAGTAAGAAAAGGTATGTGTTATATTTGGTACATTTTTATGTAAAGATGTTTATTTCACATTTGTGGAAAGAGTCTCCAGAGTCAGTGTGTTTAATATACATCTGGAACATGAGCAGTCAAAAGAATCAACAAAAATCGACTTGTTGGGAGGATGTTTTACTTTAAATGCATCTATAAATAGAGAAGCGTGATGCTCATTCTTTATTAAATTAAAAATTGCCTCTGGAATAAGAGAGTTAAAAAGGTTCAGACGGCATCACAGCACTTCCTGGTGGATTGTTTTGTGGTAAACAGCACACCTGTACAAGTTTGAGTCATTTCATTTATTCATTTTCTAAGCTGCTTGATCCTAATTAGGGTCGCGGGGAGGCTGGCACCGGTCTCAGCCGACTTTGGGTGAAGGTGGGGTACACTCTGACCAGCTCGGCAGGTCATTGCAGGGCCAACACTCATACAACCACTCATACTCAGACCTGGGGCAATTTGGAACCACCAACCAGCATAGTGTGCATGTTTTTGGACTGTGAGAGGAAACCGGAGTACCCGGAGGAAACCCACGCAAGCAAGAGAACATGCAAACTCCACACAGGAACACCCCAAGCCCGGGAATTGAACCTTCTTGCCGTGAGGTGAATGTGCTAACAACTACGCCACCTTTAGTAGGGCAGTAGTAAAGGCTCGGAGTTACTGATCAGTAGGTTGGTGATTCAAACCGCAGTACCGCCAACCTGCCACCGTTGGGCTCTTGAGCAAGGCCCTTAACCCTCAACTGCACAGTGGTATATGGGATGGAAATGCTGTAAATGTAACTAAGTTCTATGTCTTGCATATTTCAGCTTGTTTTATTTTGGATTCAAGACAACACAAAGACAGGAATTGAATGTTTTTCTTTTAATTTAACGTCATAAATATGGTCATTTGACCACTGTAACAAAATATAGATATAAAAAAATACAATACACAAGGATTTACAGAGAACATGTTGTGCAAACCCGAGCAAACAAGCAAGGAGTTTAATTTAAAAGATTTAACAAAACAGGACTTTCACTTTATCATCAAAAACAAAACAATCAAGCCAAACTCAAATTAAACATCACATGAACTGATCTGTGCTGAGCCACACTGCAGTAACTGCACAATCAGTGTTTTGAAAGAAATGACCTCAGAATTTTCCTAGAAGGTGATTTAAAGAAATAGATTTAACATCATTTGAGTATTATTATACTTTTTTATAATTTAGTAAAAAAAAAAAAAGTAACTAAATTTAGGCAAAGCTGGTGGCCAGGAGTTAGAAAAGTTGGTTTCCCCAATTCTGAATATTTATTCTGTAGGTACAACAGTCTGGCTTGACAGGGCAATAATACATTCATAACATTTTAAATAAAAAATGTCCTGTTTTAACATTCAAAACTGACATCTGGTGCTGTAGAATAAACAAGGACACAACTAGTCATTTAACAAATGTATTAAAACACAAAAAACAAAACCTAGTGCTATTTAGATCTCTTTGGCTTGAACAGAAACTCTCCTGTTTGTAAGTTTTCTTCTCTGTAGGTAAACAGACACTCTATATGAGTCAGCACCAACATTCCCACTGTGTCTTCAGGCCAGTGTATGAGAAATCACATGACCAGTTCAGCACCTGGAATGCTGTTATGACTTGAGTGCTTAACAAAAACAGAGATACCGAAAGTAAAAGGCACACTGGTTCAAAAAGGATGTTTAGTGAATGGTGGTGTTTTGCTTTCAACACAAACAAGATGGATAAGATCAGAAGACCATTGGGGTCTCTGTCGTATCCATCCGTTCTCCCAGCTGGACATGACACAAAAATACCTCCTCTTAAAACGAGGGGTGAACAAAAATGTATATAAAAAACGCCTGTAGAACCAAGCAGAACCGTGTTCTCAGTCAGCGATGGCTGCAAGTCACCCCGAAACCTAATCCCTTGACTCCAGAACGTTAGTCAATAAATAGGTAAATAAATAAACAAACGGAAAAAATCCGGCAGTGTCGTTAAGCTAAGTTTAATATAAACACATGGGCTTGATTTGCCGGGGAACATGGCACAGCGTCCATGGAAAGACACAAACGCCGGAGAACCTTACCAGTGTAACGCAATCCAGTGTAGAATTGAACAGCAGGTGTGACATTTAAACAGCCATCTTAAAACCAGTCTTAAAATTGTTAAAGACTTGGCGCGATTGTGCAGTTGTCCTGCAGGTCTCCGATATCTTCCGAGCCCTCCATCATCCAGGGGTGGAGCAAAATCTGCTCCAGGTTTGGGCGCTCTTCAGGGTGATACGCGAGGCACCAGCGAATGAGAGACTGGCATCCTGTAACACGAAAGACAATAAAATACATTAACAACGGTTTTACTTTACAAACCAGAAAGAATCTCATTCATTGTACTAGAAATACAGGACACGCAGGAACTCACCTTTGGAGACGCGCTTTTTGAAACTGGGTGTCGCCTGGATGATGTCTTGGTTTTTTTCAAAGGGGATGTCTCCACACACCATGTCAAACAGTAGTACGCCCAAAGACCAGACGGTAAGAGGGAGTGCTTCGTAACGCTGGTGCAGGATCCACTCGGGTGGGCTGTAAACTCTGGTTCCTGACAGAAAGATAAACAGAACCCAGCCATTAGGAAAACATCACCGATGAACTTGTTCCTGATTTCTGAATTATCTCTTGAGGTTAAATCCAGTTCTCCAGCTGTCTCACCTTCAAAGTCAGTGTAAACACCATCCTTCAGCAGAGCGCCAGATCCAAAATCGATGAGCTTGACATCTCCGGTACGCGTGTCTACAAGAATGTTCTCGTCTTTGATGTCTCGATGGACGATTCCCTTCGAGTGACAAAACTGAACCGCTTCGACCACCTGTTTCAGAAATCTGGAGGGGGAAAAACAGACAAATTCTCAAGTTTTATACATTACAATTTAATATCACATTAATCTCCACAAATGCAAAGTCAAGAAAATTTATTTTGTGTAATTTGCCTGTACCTTCGCGCAATGGATTCATCCATGGCGCCTCGCTCGGTGATGAAGTCAAACAGGTCCTGGCACGACTGCGGTCTCTCAAACACGATTAAGAAGCCCCGACCCACCACCTCGAACCAGTCAAGCATGCGGATGACGTTAGGGTGATCTGAATCTCCGAGCTGTAGTAGGAGTGCCACCTCCATGGGGACCAGGTTCGATTCTCCAGGCTAAATACACACACACACAAAAGAAGGGGATGAGCTTGTATTTCAAATGCTGCTCGCAACCTCGTGAAAATAAGGATTAGGCTATGTTACACGGCCAAAGACAAAAATAAGTATAATAACACCAATACTACTACTGCTTATAATAATAATTTTATATATATATATATATATATATATATATATATATATATATATATATATAACAAATAAATAAAAAACAATAATAAATAATAGGTGTTGTGAGTTTGTGAAGCTCTTTTGAGTCATCAGTAAATTTTATCCATGTGACTAAAAAAACCCAAGTAATAATAGTACCATGTACCAGAGTTTATTCGAGTTCTTCCTGTTAAACATCATTTCGTAGTCATTTTTTTAAACAGCAGGGGAAATACTTTCGCTTCCGGTTCTTTTACGGACTGTTTTGAAAAAATCCATGAACGTCACAACGCACTACGTCATCTCGTACTGAACCAGTAGAGGGCGCACAAACCCCACAAACTCCTGACTACTGTTTACTTTTAATTTTAACAACAGAAACCCAGCTCTCTCTGCACCTTTTCCATCTTTTTGCATTTTTAATGGAAATGTAGTAGCTAATTAAAAACTACAGCGTGAACAGAAATAAAAACGTGTGTTTTCACTCACCAGTCCTGCCCATTGCTGCACCCTGTCGTGACACACTTGTTTGATAGCGACCTGAAAAGTAAAATAAAGTAAATTCAGCACGTCATGTTTTAAAATATATATATTTTTTAAATACAATAACAATAATTGTTAGCTAGCATCCCGATTATAAAGGTATGTATCCTCAGATTCAGTGCCACAGTGCTCAATATAAATTAAAACAGAGCTTCGATTATACAAGGATAAATCTGTTTTAATGACTTCATCCGGGTCTTAACTGCTTGTTATAACGTCTAAATTAACTTCTGAGAACTTTTAATGGTTTATTCTGCAAAAATAAATAAATAAATAAAAGCTCACAAATTACCTGCAAACCATCAGAAATCCGCTGTCCAGCAAACACAGAGCCGAAGCCACCGCTTCCCAGAAGAGGTCCGAGCTTATACTGATCCTCAAAACACTCCTCACCTGAAGCCGAAGCGAAGAAAGAAGCGACCGTTAAAAAGTGACGGTTATTTTTTTAAAAGACAATTCAAAATTAGCAGCTAACTAGAAAAGTCTGCCAGAATTTATCGCCTTGTTTTACAATTAGTTTTGAATGAAAATTAAACAAAATAGTCACAGAATTCCTCGTCATGTTACTTTACTCGTATATTTTAACTAGTTTATTAAGAATTTTTAAAAGAAACCAAAACAAAAAAAACACGTCGTAAATAAATAATGAATAAGGCTCACAGTGCTCATAATCTTACCGGACTTTCCCATCACGTCTTCTGTTTGGTCTCGACGAGAATCCACTGAACGATTGTCCAACATCTTTGGATGACCTAAAATATCCACAACGCGCGCGAAGACTGACAACAGCGCAGAATAATCCGCTTTAAAGCTCTCAGCACTCGATATCATCGGCTTAAACATGAACTCGACGCCGCTTCTCGTGTACTGCTCCCTCGCTCCTCAAGCCAAGCGTGACTTGTCTGAACACGACTCTCCTCTACCCTTTGTTGTTTTGTGTTTACGTTCGTGGCCACGCCCGCTCCACGCGCTCTACCCAATGATGCCCGACTCTGTCGTCCCGTACAACCAATCAGGCGCCGGTATTCTTTTTGAAACGTTTGAATATTAATGAGGACGTTGTTTTTCTCAGAAAGAGCAGGGCTGGGGGAGGGGCAGTCACGAGTGCTTCCAACATTTCGAGCCGATTTCACGTGCGAGGAGGGAGGGGGAGGGGTGTGTTGAGGGGCGGAGCCAACGCCTGTGTACTCGCACTCGACAAAAGCGAAGGGCGCAGAATAGAATAGAATAGAATAGCGCGTTCTGTTTGTGCGCACTTCAAAGTGGGGTAGGAGGCACGTCCTTTAGATATAGCTCTGCGCACGCGCGCGTGTGGGGGAGGGTGTTGAATTCCCGCGCAAATAAAAGCTTCCTCTGAGCATCATGGGAACTTAAAGATATAAATGAATTATAGGAAGAGTGTTTTTAATTTATAGATTCAGAGTAAACTGTGGGGATGATTATAACACACACACACACACACACACACACACACAGTCAGGAACATTTGATTAGCAATTAATAGTAAAGAAAGGAGGGAGAAAAAAGAAAAACTGAACTGCAGGTTTATTGGCTGCTAATTCAGTCTTTTCAAAAGTATATGCACACATGATGGCATATTTACTTATTCAGAACTTTGCTGTTTGATTGAATTCTTGAAGAAGTGACAGCACAGGACACACACTTCTACCTCCTTCCACATGCCTTTCCTTTTCCCTCATTCAGCCCTGCACCTGCTTTGGGATTAGTCTTTTAAAAAAAAAAGAAAAAAGAAAAAAACAGCTTTAAAAAAACACCACAAAAACACCCTACAACACTTAACCATCTGAAAAACACACACATACACATGTACACACACACACATATATATATATAAAAACATACATATACATGTGCCCGTGTGTGTATTGAAATATTGCGCTCAGTTGTATTCTTTAAGCCTATTTTACAGTTGACTCTCACAAAGCAGCTTTACATACTAAACAAATCTAGTAAAGAATTAAAACATTTCTCTATAATCCTTTGCATCCCTAATCAGCAAGCCTGTGGAGATCGTAGCAAGAGATGATATTCCCTGCGACGATACAAGAAAGAAACCCTCAATATCTGATATGATCAGTTTTACAACCTCGGCAGTCTAAAGGTCACAGCACACTTAATGCTTTAGAAATGATAAAAAACGAGTCGAGTTTGTCTGGGATTGCATGTTTGATCTCCTATACACATCCCAGCTAATCCTGCACCGAGTGACCGGATGCATCCATAAACAAGGTGCAACTGGTATTTATTCTGCACATGTATTTCCAGTTATAAAGTGAGTGCATGTACTGTGCAAATCAGTCAGAGAGAGGCGAGAGAGAAGGAGAGAAAGTGAGTGAGGGAGATGGGGGTGAGCGATGGGAGAGAAAGAGCGAGCAAGATGAGAGAGAGAGAGCAATGAGGCAGAGAGAGAGGAGTGACAGAGCGAGAGTGAGAGATGGGGCAGAGAGTGAGAGAAAGAGAGAGAGAGGAGTGAGAGAGCAAGAGATGGGGCAGAGAGTGAGAGAAAGAGAAGGAGGGATGGAGTGAAAGCGAGAGATGGGGCAGAGAAAGTGAGGAAGAGAGAGAAAAAGATACTCAGAGAGAGAGAGAGAGAGAGAGCGAGAGAGACCACAGAGATAAGGCCACATTCTTCAGAAACTTCTCCTTTTTTATTCCAAGAAAAAAAAGGCTTTTTTTTCCATTCCAAACAAGAAAATAAAATACAACAAGCTTATATTAATCAGGTAATAAGATGATAAAGTGTGACATTTTTATAGATTTTTTTACTCAGGTTTTTTTTCTATGAGATCAGTTATGTTGGTTTACACATGCACCTAATAAAGAAGTCCAATCTTGGCATTAGTGGCAAAAGAAAGTAAGGTAATGGTGAGGGGGAAGTTTTTACAGTGACGGTCATTATTACTGATAGATGATCGTGATCAGGACATGAGGGAAGAGTAAGAAGGGAAATGGGATTTCTATGATGATGGACAGGATGACAGTTGATTGATCCCCGGGGTTTTGTGCCTTCTCCAGTACCGCGAGAGGGCTTCGGAGTGCCTTCGTCCCTTTATCAACTGCTGTCCGGAGACGGTTCTCTATGCATGGCGTTCTTCTTCATGCTGTCGAGGTACTCCTGTTGTGATACGGCAAGGACCGAGGCCAAAATTTCATCGTCCTCCCAATCTGTCAGACCTTTCACAAACACAAAATAAAAAAGAAAACATCACCAAAAACGAAGAACTGATAGCGGAAGCAAAAAGAATAAAGAATAAAAAATTGAAGTGTCTTGTGGTTTTCACAGCAGCCCCACACACCGACCATTATTTCCGTTATTAACTAGCTTCTTGTGTCGTTTCCTGCTAAGATTCAGAGCTGAGCGGAGTCACAAAACAAGTTCAGACGAGGTAAACGTGTTGTCATTAATCATTTTTCTTTTCACATCATTTGTCTTTTTCCAACCACACACACCCACCTGCACCTAAAAATCACATGTAATCTTCAAAACAATCACTTTATCCTTGCAGGAAAGATTCTCAAACTGGTCAAAGAGTGGAAATTTTCCACAAAGAACACCCCCACCTCACCACACCCCTCCTACAAAAAAAATCTCACTGGAAAATCTCAGTATTAAGGCTCTGACAAACAAGTTTTAATTATTATGTCATAAAATCTAAGATCCAATCAGCTTCTAGTAGGCAAATGAAGACCATGGGACAAACTATGTGCAGATTTGGGGTCATTTGCATATATATTCATAACATTTGCTCAAATTTAAGGGCTTTTGCACCGTTTTGCGATCTTCTCTACAATCCCTCAGAATAAGTCTGATCCTGCCGGGTGATCCGTGATCCTCCCCATCTATGATTAGCTCAAAAAGCATCTCATTAATCCCCCGGTCCCCGCCCGGCATGCATTATGTTTTTGTTTTACCAAAAGCTGTCGGCGACATGTCCTGCATGATGGCGCGGTATCCCAGTGCGGGGTACAGAGACACCAAAGACGATGAGGTGGGTCTGTCTGCTCCAACACAGGCCTGATTACTGGGTCCTGCACAACACAAAATGAACAGCACATCACACACAAGCACTCAAGCAAGCACACGCTGGCACATATACGCACACACTCGGGCACATTTTACACCCATGACCTCAGATGGCCTTGTTTGTTAGCAGCGCAGGTAAATAACTTATTCTAAAGCACTGGAAAACACTGGGGTTTCACTCCCAGCCTGGGAAACCCTCCTCATAAGCATTTACATCTGTTTTGCACAAACAAATAACCAGTTCTTCACTCGCTGTACTTTTGGGTCAACCTTTACACAGTTTACCGAATGCACCAAGAGCCAAAACACGTTCCAGAAAGAAAAACACGGACGTGAAATTGCCTCTCCGGTACATGGAGTAAAGAACACACAGAACAGTGTATAAACACGGACACACGGAAGCAGAACTGGATGTGTGTGGTGGTGGTAATGGGGGTGAAATGGAGCGTGGCATACCAGGAGCACAAGGCGAGGGAGGTTTGGACAGCGCAAGAGCCGCTCCAGCCGGGGAGGGAGGCTTGGGTGCTGGGTCCGAGTGGGCTGGGTCTGGGGTCTCGGGGGAGGGGGCGGAGCTCCGGTGCCGTGGGGACCGTGCGCTCCACTCCTCCAGTCCACTGGATGCTGCAGCAGTGGCAGAGCTACATGTGGCACTGGCCTTACGAGGCTGAGCCAGAAAAAGAAAGAGAGAGAAAAAAAAAAGGAGACAGAATTTAATCTCATGATTTACATTTAGAGAAATCTTGACAGTGATTCTGATAACGATATATGTCAGAGATGAGGACTTAAAACAGAGATCCTTCTCTGAGAGACACCAAATAATAAATGAATACAGTATATAGGTGTTCATTCATTCAAATTCTAATCCACTTAATCCTAATTAGAGTCGCGGGAGGCTGGCGCCCATCTCAGCCAACTCCGGGTGAAGGCGGGGTACACTCTAAACAGCTTGCCAGACCATTGCAGGACCAACACTCATACAATCATTCACACTCACTCTCAGGGGCAATTTGGAACATCCAATCAGCCTACTGTGCATGTTTTTGGATTGCGGGAGGAAACCGGGGTACCCGGCGGAAACCCACACATGCATGTGCAGAACATACAAACTCCTGAAACACCTGAGCACAGGAATCAAACCCAGTACCTTCTTGCTGTGGGGCGAACGTGCTAACCACTGCGCCACCTTGCCATCCAAAAGGCGAATAGTACTAACTAGAGTCCTGAGATGATCTACGGTTTTATTACTCCTGGGAAAAAAATCTTTCTTTGCAGATCGATGTTGAAATTCCTGCCTGAAATCTGTTTCTAATTGACACCTTTCCTTAACTAACAATAAACAAACGTCTGTAGTTTCGCTTTCAAACCCTTTATATGAAGACATTGTGTTTCTTTGAAACCAGACACCTCATCGGTGGCCAAAGTGAGAAAACGCAGCTGTAAAAACCACCTTGTGATGCCTGCACGAACCCTGTAATGAACTCCGAGGCCCTTTCTGAAAACACGGGCTTTATGTGAAATGGCATGCCGTATTACGTAAGGCAGAAAATGAATACAGACCTGTAAGCGTTTTTCACCTTGCATTTTAACGAGCTCGTTTGACAGCGCGCTATCCGAAACAACTGTAAAAAAGTGTTCGAACAGCCTGCTGTATGACCTTTCCTGATTCCTCATTCTCATTACGTTAGGGCTGATTGGAATGTGGCTTTCAGCCTGGCTAGAGGCTTGCTTCGTTTTTCTTTCAACCCGGTGCTCACCTGCCGAGCCTGTTTCTCCTGATCCCGGAGCCACTGTAGGTACGACTCACGGGCCACCTGCTCCTCGATTGCCTCGTTGGTAGCCTCCCAATCGGTGGCCCTCTTTTTATCCTCCAGCATCTGCTGCTCGATCCACGACTCCTCCGATGTCTTGATAGCGTTCTTCATCAGAGACTGGTCCGCGTACTGCCCAGAAAAAGTCAACACTGAGTCAAACTATGAAAAGCAGCATGTTAGTATTTACTTAAAGCATATCAAAACCAGAGGTGGGCTGTGTCACAAGAAAATATCAATATCATGATCAATAACAGAATGATACCCTTTTTGTTTGATTAAATATAAGCCTAGGGTGCTGGATTTCTGATCCAAAGGTCAGGGGTTCCAGCCCCTCTATCCCCGAGTTGTCACTGCTGTCCCCCCAGTGCAAACTAACTGGGTTATCAAATGCCAGTCATGTCTCTCACTGTCTTTGGTGAGAAGCATGTAAAAGAATCATTGCTGTTGTTCTTAAAGGGTAGGCTATTGGGTTGCCGTCAGTGTGTTGCTGCCCTACGATGGCCTGGCGAGCTGTCTAGGGTGTACCCTGCCCTCACCCTATTTAAACTCCTTTGATGTTACAGTATACGCTACACCGAAACAAACAAAAAAAACTAAAAACATTTCTGTTTAATTTTTTTCATTTTGAAAGAGTATTAATGATGCCACCGCCTGCTCCAATTGACTAACCAGCTGTGAGTGCTTGCCGGTTTGACTCAAGCATTATCCACTCAGGATACTGTTTCTTAATCCCCAGATAGCGGACCAATCAGATCAGACTGTTCCCGTGTAGTATATCGTAATATGGCTTATCGTGGCGGCATTGTTACTACTGCAGCATTGACTGTTTTCTAATAGCAGCACTCGCCAAAGTACTTTTACTAATAACTCAATTTCTCAACAATGACTATTTTTTTCCTTTCTTTTTTTATTTTTATTTTGATATACTGTATTAATCCCTCAAAGGAAATTATTATCTCTGAATTTAACCCATCCAAAGTGAGCCCACGTAAACAGTGAGCATACACATAATCAGAGCAATGGCCTGCCACACATGTTGGGGGCCTGGAGAGCGGTTGGGGGTTAGGTACCTTGCTGAAGGGCACTTCAGCCATGAAGGTGGAGGAAGGGAAGGTGCAGCTCATTCCCCCACCACCAAACATTTTTCCTGCTGGTTCGGGAATCGAACCAGTGACCTTTTAGTCCCAAACCCGCTTCTCAAATCATTAGGTTACGGCTGCAAGAATCATATTTTTTTATGTGCGTGTAGTACGTATGCTAAACCAGTAGACTCCTGTTCAGTTACATTATAACAGCTACACAGCTAACCATTCGCTCCATTTCCCTTCACCGCAAACTGTTACAAATCCCAAACTGGAGACTCCTTCTAAAAAGAATCTGAAGCATCTTAAAAATGATCCCTCTGAATAATGCTTACTATTACACAGCACCTTACTTTATTATAACATACGATGATTTGTAATATAGCTGGAACGGTCAGAGCTGCTGTCATAGAAAAGCAGTCAGCATCATCTGACCAATCAGATTTAAGAATTCATGCGCACCGTGGTGACAGAATTATTTCTAATGGTGCAACATTCCATTACAGTACTCTAACAACAAGAAGTGTTTTTGAATGAAACTGATATTTAGATAAGCACAACATGAGCCAGTGTCTGCAAAAGACAAGTGGGGGAAAAAAAACCATGAACATGAACGAGCAATAATGAGGACCAAGAATAATTCATCTCATGAGCACCAAGAAAAACACGGAGTGGGTCAGAGTTCAAATGCATTATAACGCCCAGTGAAACTGGGGGGAGAGAGAGAGAGAGAGAGAGAGAGAGAGAGAGAGAGAGAGAGAGAGAGAATGTTCCTTCTACGACACAAACTTTCCTCAAGGCATCAGTGACACCACGAAGAGCACGTGTTTGATCCTGTGCCCCGCTTTCAGCACTAGAATGCACTTTCGCTCACTCTTTCTGGTCTGGGAGAGCGTCTCGAATGCTAGACAGTATGTGGTTAGTTCCTCTGTAAGCGCGACTGCGTGCTCTGTCTGCAAGCCAACTGTGCCATTGCATGTCTGCACGCCATTTGGTTTCTGCGCAGCCAAGCCAGCTGTTGGACAAAAGCTGGCCGACCCTGACAGGTCCTCACACACACATTCTGCTAGTAAAAGCCTCACCACAAGCACACAGAAGCTTCATTTTTTTACCCGATACAGTGTTTTCACATATAAAACTTTTACTGCTTGTATCAAATAAACAGGCAAAAGATCACAAGCTGTACACATGACCTGATTAGTGACAGGGTCACATTTGCATCTTCCTGTTTAACTTGGGGGGGGGGAAAGAGCTACATTAAAGCTAAATCCAGTGTCTAAGCGCATCTGCATACTGATCTGCTCTCAGAAAGAAAGGAGTCGCTCCCTATAGTACATGGGAATGGTACCATCCGATTGGTTAGCTCTCTTGGGGTAATTCAATTAACAGTGTACTCAATTCAGAGTCCTCCACCGAACCGGAGGTGAATTATTGCTTTAGTATATATTACATGGGAACAAATTAAAACAAAATCTTTATATAACATTTTTCATGTATAATCATTGCAGAGCCAGATCCTGGTGCGCTCTTCACCCTTCGAGCAGAGCTAAGCGCTGTGTAGCCAATAGCCTGTTTTGAATTGGAGTATTCGAATTGTAGTAAATACCTCCCAGAAACATAAGGAAAAAAAAAATCAAGATTTTTATTGTCAATTTATCTATTTTTAAAGTGGGATAACGATGACGTCTCCTGTTCTCAGTGACCGTAAAAAAACAGAGGGTCCGTCAACTTTGGTTCAAGCATTATCTCGGACTGTGGGGTTTCCATCTAAAACATACGAACAGATATTATCCACGCCGTAAACTCAGGATAATACTTAAACTTATTACAACTATTCAAGTCCTGACTTACTTTGCTTTTCTTATGTTCCCATGTAGTAAATACTTGAACAATTATTCACCTCAGGTTCAGTGGATATCACTGATGTCCAGTGTCCTATACAGCGATACCCACCTTGACCTCAGTGCATAATTGTCATTTGTTTATATTTCCACATCAATTAATTAAAGCAGCCTTTTGGTGATAAATGACATGATTGAGTTGGGTACACTTTTACTCAAGTAATTTGTTTTTGTAAATAACAAATAAATAAATAACAAAAAAATAAATAAAAATTTACAGGACTCTCAGCAACGTCCCACTGAGCCGTTAGATTCCTATTTCTCATTTATTTTTGTCCAACAGTAGCTCGGACAATATTTTTTTTTATCGGACAGTTTTACAGTCAGGTCATTTTTGACCATTAGTACCTATATATTTTTATAGAACTAATAATAACGTTATTTATTTAATATTTTATACACCCTATGTGCATCTACTGTATACATTTTACAGTTCTCGGACTAACAGTTTCTTAAATACTGTGATTTATACAGATGTAATAATGCATATATTTTGTGTCAAACTGTTTATATTAAACATGTTGTATGGAAAATAAAAAGTAGATAATGAGATGCGTATTTGTTGTTTTTCACTTTGCATGCCATATCTAAGACACTAATTTTGCCATATTGGCTGGGCACTGTTTACAAGAATTTCTCATAAACGCCATGTTTTTTCTGTCAAAAATATCGTCTCCTAAACAAGGGCTCCGAGTTGGGTTTTATATTTCAGTTTGAAACCAAATACCATATTATCTGTAAAGGTACATATTTACTAAACATTGTTATCAACAGTAATTGGAATTTCCTAAAGCGTAGTACTGTTGGCTTGGCGAGCAACAAAAGGTTCGGTGTCCATGAAAACATGTCCCCTCCTAAATATTCATATTTTCCCATAAAATTAAAGCTTCAACGCACATGCCTGTATTTTCACAATGGGAAAAATTTTAAGCTCTGAAATTTTAAATGATAATCTTGAAGGTCCTGTCTTAACAGATAAGTTCATCTGATAACAATGGGGGCAGCCGTAGCTTAATGGTTAGGGAAGCAGCTTTGGGAACAAAAGGTCGCTTACACGAGTCCCGAACCAGAAGGAAAAATGTGTGGTGGCAATGGGATTGAGCTGCACACCTTCCCTTCCTCCACCTTCATGGCTGAAGTACCCTTGAGCAAGGCACCTCACCCCCAACTGCTCTCCGGGCGCCCACTGCTCCGAGTGTGTGCACGCTCACTTTTTACGTGCGTGTGCTCACTTAGGATGGGTTAAATGCAGATGTAATAATGCGGGATAGATACAGTACACCACAATCAAAAAGTGTTCCCTGACTGTAAAAATGCCCATATAACAGTATATACGGCCTGCTAATAATTTGAACATTAAAGGAAATTTCCCCTTAGCTTAAACAAATTGAAATCAATGTAATCAAACAGCACTGAACCCACAACCACCCCGAACAAAATCATCATCAGCCCAACCCGAAAGTGCCTGAGGAGGGTGGACTAATCTTCATTAATACAAAGTAAAGTTCCCTTAACTGAATATTTCCGCTCACCAAATTAGCATCAAGCTTAATTATGTCATTATAACGACATGTGACTGTATAAGTCATGTGACTGTAAACGGTATGAAGTCTTAAAATCATTGCCTAAATCCATCTCTAACATATAAGTAACAATAAAACTTAAAAGCAGGATTGGAACACTCCTTTCGGATCAGCCCGAAGGCTGTTCTGCTGTTAACATTAGCCACCTGGGGTAAATAAAACACTGTACTGCTAATAAGCTTCTCTGACTAAGCCACGGATGTGTGGAATGTCCCCCATCACCCACTCAGACTGCGGTGGATGTTGTGGAAGTGAAGATCTGCAGGACAAAATCCTGAGCAGGCCTTGATAAGCTCAGCCTATCACCTCCTTCTCACTTCTCTCCCAGTGAGCACAGGTCGACGCCGGCTCCGACCTGCCCAGGGCAGTCTCGGTGAGCCGATTTAACCCGCCTGAACGCTGACAGTCACTGAACTCGCACTTAATTACTTTGGCAGATAAAATTTTTTAAAAGTAGAATTTAAATACAAACTTTTTTCCAATTTTAAATACAGTGAAAATATAATAAATTCTATTCATGAATAAAAACATTTCCATACTTTTTACTTCATACAAATGCACACTAAACCACCCACAGCATTATTTTATTTTGCTAAAAGTTTTTTTTAACTTGTTTAAAACCGAGCTTTACGAGAAAAGGCTCTCCATAAATCTGATGTATAACAAGACGTAGTCCTCCGTTTTCTACAAAGGCACTTCAGTTCTTTGCTAATGTTTTAAAAATATTTCCTATTTTTCCCCCCATTGTCTAAATTTGGACGTATCCAATTCCCTCCCGTCAAGTGTTGCCTCCCTATCACATATGACCACCACCAACCAGGGAGGGGCGTAAGCATGCACATGCCCCCTCCGTGACAAGCGATGCTGCCACCCCGGCCCGTTTTTACGTATGAGCTCAGAGACGCCCATGGATTGGCTAGTGATTGCTGTGAGTGACAGGGGAGCGTATGCCATCCGCCCTCTACCATGGACTCCTGGTCACGGATGCCTGTGGCATTAGGCACTTCAGTTCTAGTGCCTAATTTGTTCTAGTGCAAAGTTTGTACTTTCCAACACACTATCTTTTCATGCTGTACGTAATTGCGAGTAGATCTTTGCTGGTCTGAACTGAAGGGTCCTTGCGGAGTTACCCAGGGTCTGTTCATGCTTGCTGTTAAGCTATCCATATCGGCTACGCGGGAAATGCATCAGATGTCCGTGGGTACATAGCAAGTTTACAAGTTCCACCGCAAGGGGGTTCCGGCCCCTAGCAGTTTGGCAAGCAGGCTGCCCTGTTCCATGCTTGCGTTACTCGACTAGTTTGTGGCAACACAAATCACCACAACTGTTTAATATAATATATTATAGTATATTATACTAAAACAATTATTCACTTTTGGATTATTGAATGACGATGAATTGAGTATTCCCCTTTACGTTCTGTCTCAGGGACCATTCAGTGACATCCACCTCGCCTTTGATGAACAGTGGTAATTATACCTCATGAAGCGAGCACATACAGTGAGCCAAAAGTAATTTATACTTAATTATTTTTAAAAACAGGAAATGCAAAGATATGTAAATCTAGGTGAGAAAACACAAGAGTGTAAATAAATAAAAACAAATCTGAATTTTTTTTTTTTTAAAACATTCAAATTCTAAATATTGTATTTAATTAAAAATCATAATTTGACTGTAAAATTATTCGAACCCGTTGTTTGGGCCATTTCGAACTGTTGCACCAACATTGTTTTAAAAATGAAACACACAGCAACATACAAAGCATGTTTTTTAGCGTGCAATTGTTAAGCTACACCATGGTGTCACACTGTGGTAGGTCTGCCATACGGTACACAACATGATACATGGATCTCAGAACACACACCACACACGTAAGGGCACGCCGACTGAACTTGCACTACAGTGTAAGATTCACGTACGTCTTACGGTAATTAACTGCGAGAGCAGAGAGTGTGGGTCTGATTCGATACTTTCTCTAAATGAGTATCAAAGTGCTAGGGTGTGGAGTTCAGCCAAAAAACACTGATTGCATCTGGTTCCTCAATAAATAACAGTTGTGTGTTCACTATCACACTTCTCTCATTAAAATAAAAAAAATAAAAAATTAAAACAAAAATTAATACAATAAAAACCCAAAATAGAACATGAGCCAAGGGCAGATTATAGGAACAAAAGAACAATCTGGGCTTATAAATGATCCCCAAAAATATGTTCAGAATTCAGATTATGATGTTTGTGTCTCTGTTGCATAAGATCACAGAGTGAGAGAGAGAGTGAGAGAGAGAGCAGAAGAGAGACACACACCTAGGGATAGATCCTGAGAGAGGGAGAGAGAGAGAGAGAGAGAAACACAGAGATAGATCCTGAGAGAGAGGGAAGAGAGAGCGCAAGAGAGACACACACTAGAGATAGATCAAGACAGAGAAAAACACCTAGAGAGCAAGAGAGACACACAGGCCTAGATAGATCCTGAGAGAGAAACACCAAGAGAGAGAGAAAGCGAGCGAGAGACACACACCTAGAGATAGATCCTGAGAGAAACACCTAGATAGACATAGTGAGAGAGACACACAAACCTAGACAGATCCTGAAAGAGAGAAACACCTAGAGATAGAGCCAGAGAGAAACACAGACCTAAAGATAGATCCTGAGAGACACACACCTAGAGATAGATCCTGAGAGAGACACACACACCTAGAGATAGGTCCTGAGAAACACACACCTAGAGATAATTCCAGAGAGAGACACACACCTAGAGATAATTCCAGAGAGAGAGACACACACACACCTAGAGATAGAGCCAAAGAGACACACACACACCTAGAGATAGAGCCAAAGAGACACACCTAGAGACAGAGCCAGAGAGACACACCTAGAGACAGAGCCAGAGAGACACACCTAGAGACAGAGCCAGAGAGACACACCTAGAGACAGAGCCAGAGAGACACACCTAGAGATAGATCCCAAGAGAGAGAGAGACACCCCTAGAGATAGATCCAGAGACACACCTAGAGATAGATCCAGAGACACACCTAGAGATAGAGCCAGAGACACACACACCTGGAGATAAATCCCAAGAGAGAGAGAGACAGATCCAGAGAGACACACCAAGAGACAGATCCAAAGAGACACACCTAGAGACAGATCCAGAGAGACACACACACCTAGAGATATAACCCAAGGGAGAGAGAGAGACACACACACCTAAACATAGAGCCAGAGAGACACACCTAGAGATAGATCCAGAGAGACACACCAAGAGATAGAGCCAGAGAGACACACACACCTAGAGATAGATCCCAAAAGAGAGAGAGAGAGAGAGAGAGAGAGAGAGAGAAAGAGAGAGAGAGAGAGAGACACACCTAGAGATAGACCCTGAAATAAATGATATTAAATCAAGATGAAAGGCATGCTGTATAACCCGTATAAGGAGATTCGTTTCTTGATCTCAGAGATTTAATCGCGAGGAAGCGGTATGTGGGTCGACGTTTCATTCGCCCACAGCTGTGAGAAACATCTGTATTGCTCGGTTCAAAACAATCAAAACAAGAAGCATGCCTTTGTCCCAAAATCCATTTTTCAGTTTCACGTAGGTAGAGTTTAGGAGTGAAAGTGACGTGTCAGTGGCATCAACTCATACACATACACACACACACACACACACACACACACACACACACACGTCACAGTAAAGCTCAAACCTCATGAAAAAAAGATGAAGCGGTTATTTATAGGGAATTTACTAATTTGTTTCTAGTATCTTCATTTAACACATCATGCTTCCTGGTTTCATCGAAACTGAGCTACCATCCAAGATTATATTTAATAACCGTTAGTTAAAGCTAGAAGTGGACCTTTAAATAAATACAATACCACGGCTAAAAAAAAAAAAAAAAAAAAAAAAAAAAAAAGCTAAAGGCGGGCGCATGTGTGTGTGTTGGGTGCCATCTTTGTTCATCATTTACCGACTGAATGCTTTACCTCCTGTCTGATGTGTTAAGTGAAATGGAAACAGCCGCAATTTTAAACCGTTTTTAAGTTAAAGGATAAAGCCTGACATACGCTTCTGTACTTCCAGAATGGCTGACCTCAGTCGATTTTCCCCAATTTCCACCCACAAGACCACTCCCAGCCAATGAGAGTGAAGTCTCCACAGGCTTCCCCTGAAACAGAAATCTGCTGCTCATGCTGTATCACAGGGCTACGGAACACAAAGCCAGAAAAGAGCTATCCACCCTCTTCCTCATACATGAGCTCACACTCGTTTATGATTGGTTAGTGCTGCTGTGAATGACAGGTGAGTCAGTAACCTCATTCCTCCCTCAATCCCTCCCGCCCACACAGAAACGGTTTCTTGTTAAACAAGTCAAATATTTAACCTAATCGCCCCCCCCCCCCCCCCCCCCCCCCCCCCCCCCCCCCCAACTATAATATCTGAGAAGTTTGAGATGAGTCATATGAAGAAATCAATTCTCGGATGTAGCTGCGGAAAGCAAAAAGGGCAAAACCCTCAGACATCGCGGTCGAGGCACGACCATTTCATCAAAGCAGTTAACAATAAAATGTACGATCTCGCACACCACTCCTTGCTGTGTACTGTTCCGCCCTATTCTTTGATGGTTGAATAAAGTCCTCCCAATGCCTGAAAAGACCATTAGCACCTACGGCTTTCAGAAGCAGTTCAGACGAAATATAACCAGGACTTCTGTACAGTCACTAACTAGTACCGAGCCATAATTTCCATGGCAATGGGTTAAAGAAAAAAACCCGCAAACTTTAGAGCTACATGGCCTGAACTGCAACCCTACACTAGAGTTTCAGGGAAAACAGCTAGACTGACTAGATTGCGGTCTTCAAATAATTTGGCGCTTCCAATTCCAACTAGGAAAAACCCCCAAAGAAAATGTTAATTAACTTGGAATTTCTAATTAAAATGTCAGAAAGGCATCCCCATCCCTGAGCTCAGCATATGATGTCACATCAACATGCTCAGACTATCAACTATCACTTTCCTACTTTACATAAATTTATAGAAGCATCATCATTATCTTCTGCTTAATCCGGGGTGCTTCTGCGTAGTCGCAGGGTCGGAGCCTAAGCAGTGAGGTCCTGATGTCCTTCTCCCCAGCCACTTCCTCCAGCTCTTCCAGGGGAACACCAAGGCATTCCCAGACCAGCCATAGTCATAGAGACATAGTCACTTCACCGTGTTCTGTGTCAACCCCGGAGTCATCCCGGTTGGAAATGCCTGAAACACCACACCAGGGTGGAGCATTCGTATCAGATGCCCGGGCCACCTCAACTGGCTCCTGTCAACCTGGATTCATGGTTCCAGAGCCCAAGCTGTGTGTCGAGGTGAGCCCGACGATATCTAGTCGGTATCTTTCAACCTCATGCACCAGCACAGGCTCCTTTCCCACCAGAGAGGTGACAATCCATGTCCCAGGAGTCAGAGTCAATAGCTGAGGATAGATCATACAGAACCCACGCCTTCGGCTGCCACCCAGCTCACATCGCACCCGACCCCAATAGCCCCTCCGACGATTGGTGGGTCCATGGGAGGGCGGACCCATGTCAGCTCTTCAGGCTGGGGCCGGCTGGGCTCCACGGGCAGAAGTCCGATCACCAGGCGCACGTCTTCTTGCCCCTGCCCCACGCCTGGCTCAGGGGGGACCCCAGTAATCATTTAAAATTAACATGAACAAGATCCTCTACAGTTCACTGTTCTGAACATCATAATTCACTAACATGCACTGACTATCTAGTTCCTAACAAAACGTACACTTTTATTAAGGAGTCAACATTTTCCCCAACATCTTTTACATCTCAAACATCTTGTAATTCCGAGTTCTGACCTGTGCTGCGTGTGCACTCACCCCTGGTTTAAAGGCAGGAAGGCCGAGCCCCACTCCGATGGTGGCTTTATTAGGGTTCACCACTGAATTGTAGTGGATGTTCCGATGGTAACTGACTCTGATTGGTTCGTCGTTGTTTTGGTGGATCCCATGGAACGTGTTGATTGGTTCTGAAACACAGGCAGAAAAATTTTTTTTAATTTTAATTAGAAAGGAAAAACCTAAACAAATGGGGTAACAAATGAGGTTCCGTACTAGTTAGTTACTGTACTGAAACCTTGGATATTCTTCACCTAAACTGCTTCAGAAAGCTAAACAAATCCAATTTCTGGTAGCATCAAGACTCTTTTTGGACAATAGAAAAATTTTATCTGACCATCAATGAAGGGGGCAAAGTGGTACACAGCAAGGAATAGAGGGATAATAGAAGACAGCCCTGGAAAAAACTGAATTTTATTTATATTTTATATATATTTATTTGCAGAGTAAACATCAAACCTGGGTGGAAAGAAGTTTAATACAGACTGAGTGAGATAGAGATCAGTTCTCTGCATACCTGTAGCACATAAACAGGGTTATTTTGGTGTCATTAGCACTGAGATATCAAACATCACGGCACACGTTTCTCATTTATTATCTCTTACAGCACACAAATAAGTTAAGATTCAGACGATAACTGAGTATGGTACTCAAACTACTCCTGTAACATACAGAAAAAAAGCTAAAAATATGTGGACACCTGACCATCACACCTGCATGTGGTTCTTTATCAAACTGCTGCCAGAAAGTTGACAGTCCAGAATGCGACGGTCAGGCGCTCACAGACCTTTGGCTATACAATGCATGGTGAGGGATGTACACTAGTCCCAAACTTGAAAGCACACAACTATACAGAATGCTGTTTTGATTTAATTCGCCTTCATCGGAGCTAAGAGCACAAAGCGTACTCCATGACAAGCTTTCGCAAGTCCGATGAAGGTAAAATTAACTCAGTAGTAATGCACAGAGCCCTGACTTCAACCCGACTGAACACCTTTGGGATGAACTAGAACACTGATTGTACCCCTGGCCTCCTCTCCCAACATCAGTACCTGACCTCAGTAACACTCCTGTATCTGAATGAACAGAAATCCCCAAAACGACGCTTCAAAAGAGTAATAAAAGACCATCTTACGAGGAACATAGCTAGCAAAGGTTTCATCTCTTTATGCCAAGTCAGTCCATCATTTACATTACTAAATAAACAAGATTTCAGGATGTTTCCAGATGTTTTTTGACCTTTATGGCTACCATCCTTTTTCTTCTACCATCATGTCTAAGCAAGGTTAAGCTAAAACTGGTAGCCAGGATATCCTGTGTCAGACACCCTGTGCTAAGATCAGACCGTTGGCTCTATGGGGAGAACTGAGTTAGTGCCCCAACAAAACCCGCACTTGAATCCTTCCTCACAGAAGTGTCTTCCTCACCTGTGCCGTTCTGGTACACCTCCACCGGCCGGTTGTACATCTCCGCCATGGCCTGCATCTCAATGTGGTTCCCGTGACAGTTGTTTTTTCTTTTCCTGTTGATGTATGTGGTGAAGTCTTCTGTCACGTAGTTTGAGAAGTAGTCTGCGTTCTTCATCTGGGGCAAGAAAGAAGAAGAAGAAGAAGAAGAAGAAAACAAGTTCAGTAATTTCACAGTGCAGAAAGTCCAATGGTTGGCAAGATGGCGGCTAAACAAACAAACAAACAAATAAATAAATAAGTAAAATCTCACCAAGTAGTCCATGCAGTGTTTGCGAACAACTTCGTGCATATCTTGGTCTCCGTAAACTTGATCAGCTGTGAAAAAGAAACAAATAAACAACAATAACGTTCATTAGAGAACGATTTTTTATCAGGAAAAACATGAGGTGCGTTACGTACGAACTTAACAGACACCAGGTTAATGGCTCTTCAGTTTGTGCATCTCTGGAAATGTATGAACTGATCCTGTATGCTAAAGTATTTACTTCCGAAACAGGAAGTGGACAGAGCAATTGGAAGGAGGTATATAAAACACCCAAAATGTAAATACAAATGTTAAAGCCAAGACAACTGATGCTTCGGCATCGTACTCCTCATATGATATTACCAATTGTTTTGCCAATCAAAACTGTCTGTTCCACCATAGCAATAATAGTGTCGATTAGTGACTTCAGTGTCTTTGAGTATTTAGTGAACAGATAGAGATTTTGTTCCTGGTCGTCTCCACAGACATCCACACTGCCTTCATCACGCATCACATGTCGCAGTAATAAAGGAATTTATATTAAAAAGTGTATCTGGGTGTATAGAGCATCACGGCTAATGCAACCAGCAAAGGTTTGAGGCAAGATAAAGATTGAAGGGACACACACACACACACACACACACACACACAAAACCTTTTCATGATAATACGCAGGAAGCTTTAACCACAACTTCACCTCAGGTCTGATGCCAAACTGCTGCTACTGTAAAGCAATTTGCCCCAACCAGTTGGTTAACGGGGATGGGACAAATGTGCTCTAGGGGGTGCGTTTGATTGGACGTGAATTCGATGCTTTGAATTTTGAAAACAGGCATACCATTTTCCTGGAGATCCGAATTCTTTAAACTTAAAATAAGATCTATAAAAAGACATTTTCTAGATATTTCTTTCTTTGTCCCCCCCCCCCTTTTTTATATTTTTCTTTTCATTATTTGAATGAACACAGTATGTGTGACTGACACTTGGTCACTTTATCTCTGTTCCTAACACTTGCTGTGTGCATGCTGTGACGTAAACTTCCCCACTTTTTTTTTTTTTTTAATCTTAAACTAAAACTTTGAATACACCTCACTTATTCCACAGGGACTTTTTGAGTGTTTTGAGATCCTTTTGAGAGCGTTCGCTCTTTAAAGAAATTTCCAGGTCCAAAGAGAAGCCCTTTAGATGTTTTTATGAAACCGGTGCGTAAAAGCAGAACAGGCTCAGAATTCAAAAAAAATGTAAATGAATGCTATTAAGCAAATTCAGAAGCTCTTTGGTTCTATTTTCTAAAATCAATACTTACAGAGATGACACTTTTCCAGTTGTGGTAAAATACCGCATAAATAATTTAGCAGGCAATGTTTACCCAGTTGTAACCAAGGTAAACGAAGGTCAGGACATTACACATTACAATTTTTTGAAAAAATTCTCACAGGTACAGTTTGAGGAAAGTAGAAAATAATAAGGCAAAATATCTCAGAAAACCACTTGCCATTTAACTGTGTTTGAAACATCAGGTTCTGCATGTAACACGGGTCGACATGATGGGCTACGCGCGAAACCACAGATGAGAATACAAATTCCTGAAAAAATGTCTGAATGTCTGAACCCCAACAACTAGGATTTTAGCCCTGTCTTCAAATACAGTGGTATATAAGAGACTTTGAGCGATGTTTTCAAAGTGAAACACACTGACACTTGGGTGGCTTTTCATATCCCAATTTTGGTCATATTTTTTTGCCCCCATTTTACATTAAACATTCAGTAATTTTGGGATGACTCACAGCAAAATATATATATTTTTGCATTTATCTAAGGTCATCATAAGGTACGTTTAATTTATCTGTTATTTTTAAGTGAAAAAACTGGCAAAGTGTCAAATACCCAAATAAACCCAGGTTCATGAAAAGACCCTTTTAGGAAACAAACTTGTAATCATCCAAAGAAGCCTTGAAGGTTTATTTTTTGTTTGTTTGTTTTTATTTAAGAGTGTAGAAAATAAAAGTGAGAGCAGCAAAAACCACAAAAGAAGATAAAAGAAAGCTAAAAAATAAAATTTAACAGCAGGGGAGGAGCTATGGAAAAAAAAGGAGCAATCTATTCAGTCAATCAAATAAATAATAACAACAACAATAATAAAGAAAAATCAAGTTAGCAATCGCAACATGTTTATTTACATCCCTGCACCACTGCATGGTTGCATAGCTCGGTATATAGGTGTTAGTTTCGGCGGGCTTTAGTGCTGCGCATCTCTTTCATGTGCGAGTAAAAAAAGAAGCAAACTAAAGCACGGATGTAAACAAACGGCCACGAAGGTTCCTCACTGAAGCCACGCCTTTTCCTCCTCGTTGCGGCCTTATGCAAATGATTTGGGGATCATTCCGGCAAGTCACATGACACCCGACCGCAGACATTCTCAGAATCTCTTAGTCAATTTCCTCTTTCGCGGTATCAGCCTACTTCTGTTGTGACACACTGGGGCAGCGGATGCTGTACTCAACTCCACCTCAAAATGGTCTCACAAAAAAAAAAAAAAAAAAAAAAAAAAAACACAACAAAAAAAAAAAAAAAAAAAACCCTATTAAAAAAAAAAAAAAACCATTTTTGAACTGTGCCCCAGTGCCTGACGTGGATTTCCACTTAATTGGGGAAAAACACAAGAAAAAAATCTGACTCTCATTCACTTCTGAGTGATAATTGGTGTTTTCGCGACTATTCTAGTGACTATTTTTAGCCGTTCACGTCAAGAACCGCAGATGTTTAAAAATATCGATCTGTTATACGTGTGCAGAATGAAAACTAATGGATATGCACCTGTAAAGCTTTCTATAGAAACTCCCTTCTACATGATGTGCTAAAAACTATTATTAAACGTTAAATACCAAGTACATAAAATTGTAAAAATACAATTAACAATTGTAGGTAATTGTAACAAAAATGGTTAACACATACACCTCACACCAAGAAGGTTCTGGGTTCGAGTCCCAGGCACGGCCAGGGTGTTTCTGTGTGGAGTTTGCATGTACTCCCCGTGATCATGTGCGTTCCCTCATGGTACTCTGGTTTCCTCCCACTGTCCAAAGACATGCACATTAGGCTAACTGGCTGTCCCAAATTGCCCCTAGGTTGTGTGTATTTGCTCTGTGATAGCCTGGCGAGCTGTTCAGGATGTACCCCGCCTTCACAGAGTGTTGACTGAGATAGGCACCGGTCTCTCCTCAACCCTAACAGGATCAGCAAATGATAATTGAGGAGAAAAACTAAATACACAAAATATATAGAAAAACATCCAGAATTATTTTCCCCCAGCTTTATCAAAAAACTGTAGAAATTAAAAATAAACTACTTATTCAGTTTACACCTTTATTTTAAATAATAATAATAATAATAATAATAAATGACTACATAAGATAAAAATTGTTATGCTTGAAAAACTATAAGTTAAGATCTTGACTACTTCATTAAGAACACCTGTAACCGGATTCTCACAAAACAAGCTCTTGAAAAATCAAAAACACCCAGTGGGTGCTAGTTCAGTTGGGGATGTTGAGTGACGATCGGTTCGCTCTGACAGGAAGATTATAGCAAGTTAAATAAGTGCACTTTACAGCCATGCTGAGCAGAAAAGCATCTCCTCATCACCACCATTTGGCTAAGAGCCGAAGACCTCCCTGAGATCTACTCCAGTCAGTCAAAAACTACAATCTGACATTAAATTGGGAAGACGAGGACTAAAACTGGGAAGAGGAAAACAAAATGGGTGACTTTTTTTTCCTGAAAACACTAATCCATAAAACACTGCATGTGTCACACAACAGCTTGTGCATCAAATCTACACAGCGCAAAACCTAGTCACTAGTTTTAAACCTGCTCCTAACATGAATGGAGACAGTATTCTACTAAGGGAAACAAAAAGTCTCATTCCTCTAATGTAACATGACCTTCAGCCCTTAATATGGAAGAAAACAAAAACCTCTCTCTCGCGCTCTCTAATCTGGGTTACCAAGTTTCAGTGCAAGCATACAGAAATCAGAATGGGGAAACAAAACCCCCAGGTTCTCGATTTAAAAGTTAATAAATGAATGAGACTGTGTTGTGGTTATGTAGATGAAACAATGGGCTTTTTTTTGATGCCAAGTTGGAAAAAAATAGACCACATGATCCAGACACTCTCACCAGCACCGCTGTTCCCAAATCTAATATATAATCAATGACCTTGTGACCTTGATAAAAGGTCAATGTGACCCAAAAACAATGTCACACCTATATGCCCTTGAGGGGGACTCACAAAAAATTTGGTGATCCTAAGTCATTTCCTTCAACAGTTATCATGATCACAAGATCGACGGACGGACGGACAGCGGGAACCCATTTCTATAACTCGCGCTCTGCTGACCTTCATTGGCGGTGGGAGCTCAAAACACTAAACAATGCCCCCTCCCCCTTTATGAACTCTCATCTTTGAGTCAGATAACGACCCATGATAGTGTCCATGGACTTAAGATTGTAAGAACTATTACATCATAACTACATTAACGTCAGGGTACTACGGGCATGGTGCGGACTTGTTGACCGTTGATGCGAGCACAAGGCAACATTCAGAACGAATAAAAAAAAAAAAGCACAGCATTTAAGGTCCTGATGGAGGCAATCAAAACACGATAAGCACCTGATGCAATCTGATTGGTCGCAGTAAGAACTCATAAGATCGTGCACGTTTTAGGAAATTAGTGGGAACACATTAGATGAAGCGAGAACCTGGAACGGACTTGGTAAGAACGTTAACGTAGTATGAACTTGAAAAAAGTGTCTGTTTGCCCATTTTGACCACGCCCCCAGCAGTGCGTTCATCAAGAATTTCTTTGGCGTGCAATAGGGTTCTTGTACCACAGAAATATACCAGCCTTCTATTTATATATTTATAGTCAGGTTTATGTTTGCAAAATTGGCTCCATTTTACATGATTGTAGCTAGAAGTAGCTCTAAACCGTCCTTCCTTTAGCAGCCCTTTTACAGACAAAACAAAATAAAAAAAGAAAAGAACTGAAGGCGTCAAATCATCATGGGAAATACTTATGTAATTTTCTGTTCAGAAGGCGTCTTCTGTGTCAGTCAACCATTAAACAATTTTTAATCGTCTTCGTTCGCCAAACGACGTGAACAATTTTGTTTTTCTAATTTTTTCAATTTTCCCGTTTCAAACTCCTGCTGAAACTACAGTCAGAGCCGCTGCTCCTGGTACAGAACATAATCCACACCTCCTCACGATAAACTAAGAATTTAACACGGAACATTAAATGAATATAAATTTCCACCCGAAGGGAACTAAAGTGCCGACTCCTGGAACACTTGCTAATCTGGTTTCAAGCAGGACAAAATTTTGTTTTATCACCAGGCCCAAGAGACAGCCATGTGACGGGTGTGTGACTCGGCACTGAAACACAGCATTAGAGGCAGGTACATTCAGCAGTCCTGTGACGCAGAGCACCGTGGAATTTCTGACTTCTTTCACTTCCCGGTCAGATCCAGATCTGGGTATTTACACTGCACCGCTCGCTGTTTCCATTCATAACGCTGAGGTGTGTGGGGATAGCACGGATCACTACATCTTGAGCTAAACAGCGGGTGCTTGCAGGGACACCCCCCAGTCCCTCCCCTGCCTGCACAGCGGAGCATTTACATGAATCTGACTCATCTGTGATCATAAACACCTGCCTTAGTTCTTTCCCAATTTCGACCTCAATTTGACTAGCAAATCGCAAACCCCGGAGTCTCACGAGGGTTAGAGAGAGATGCCGTGTGGTGCCTGAGGCTTCGCTCATCGGGGAACCACGACAGGAGTGCAATCATGACTGCTGTTCTTAAAACAATAAAACTTTATAGGGGTAACGGTAAGAAGTCACACGGCTTTGTGAAACAGGAAGAAAATCCAAGCAGTGCTGCGCTACTTGTGACCACAAACATTGTGTTAGTGTGTGGGTGTGAATATGCTGATAAATTTCCCCCCAAAATGGGTTAAACATGGGGGCAGCCGTGGCCTAATGATTAGAGAAGCGGGTTTTGGACCAAAAGGTCGATTCGCAAACCAGCAGGAAAAATGTGCGGCGGTGGGGGGGTGAGCTGCACCTTTCCTTCCTCCACCTTCATGGCTAAAGTGCCCTTAAGCGAGGCACCAAACCTCCAACTGCTCTCCGGGCACCACAGTGTATGGCAACCCACTGATCCGAGTGTGTGTGCGCCAACTTTGGATGGGTTAAATGTAGAGTAATAATTTTCCCTATGACTAGAGATCAAAGACGACAGGGTGAGCATTACTCTCCCCACGTTGAAATGGTTTTATTAGTACTATTTATCTTCAGCACCACCAGGATTTACTTTAAAATAAAACTGAACCTAAATTAACTTTATCACTTCTAAACTCTTTATTTTCTTTAACGCGAGGTGATGCAGTAAAATTTCACCCTCACTTCATGTCAAACAAAGAGACAGTGAGTGATGCAGCAGCACTTTAGTCCTTTAAAGTGGGCATCCTCACAGCATATTTTGTGCACATGTAATACGTTTAAGTGACATAGACACTTATTTTAACATAAATGACCAGAAAAGCACAAAACTGGTCATTTTATCCTGTGGACTATTAGCAGGCGCTGAACTATGGAGTCAACATGTTGGGCGGGGTTAACGTCTCTTATGGAGACGGTGAAACTTACATTCTGGTGACTCTGAGAACGCTGCCAGAGATGAGCGTGATGGTAAATCCAAAACGGTTTTCGCAAGTTAACGTTTTGCCTATTTCGGCTTTCCTGTCGTCAGTTGGTTTAGGAACAAAAAGAAATGTTTTCCAGGATTTCTGCGGTTTTTGTTTGTGCAGCTCAGCACTGGCTTGTTCTATGCTACAAGGGTCAGTGAAGTAGCCCAGCCAATCCAATGAGTTCGTCTTACTACCAGTCTGGACCTACCAATCAGAAAGTCAACGTGTCTCCGAGCATTGAATTCAGTGTTTCCTGAAACTAACCCAACTGCACCACCCAACAGCACTGCATTCTGGGAGTTTGAATGCCTATTATTTTCCCCAATGTCTCCATACCGTTCTTCTCTACTTCAGATCCCTCAGTGATATGACGCTGAACCTCTGGTGAAAAATGGTGGTGCTTGCAGTGACACAATGTTTTATTTGAGATTGTGGGAATAGTTTTCTCCTGTCCTCTGAAACGACTCTTGTAAAAGTAGCATGTTGTACAACCACTAACTTCTCTAAACCAGGCACCAAATTATGAAACTAAAAACATGAGAAAAGTTCCTGATAAACATCTTCATGCACTTAACTACATGCACAATAACTCGGTTTCTTTACACAATTTGCACATCAGCCAAACCCACCCCGCCCGGTGACCTTTTCCTAACATGGATGACCAGTGATGAGAAAGCTGAACTAAAAGAGGAAGAAAACGCGCTGTGTGACACATCTACACAGAAACGCACATTTAAGCAGATAGGCTTCATAGGAAAGCAAGTGAAGAGTCCGATTTAGCAGAAACAGGAACCACAAGCGCGCCTTCATTGATGAGGGCCAGAGATAGCATCGCTCTCTTAACCACCGCGAACCCTTCTAAGAAAGGGGTGGGGCGCTGGCTGAGGGCATTGGGTTGTGCCGCACGGGGTCCGCCCCTTCAGACCTGCGCTTCTACGATAAGCTTTATCCCTTCAGAACATGGGCCCCCGACACGTCATGACACAGTAAAAGTCTGTAATTTACGAGAACATGGAGCTGATCTGTACGCCCCATGTGACATTCAAACGCTCATTCAGGTGTCAGAAATTAGGTCACGCTCAGATACTACAGAAAGACTGATAAAGAATTCGAGGAATTCTTCGCCGCACCGGATTAGAAGAAATCACTTTACTGCGTATACTTTTGCTAGTACAAGCTACAGTTTCAGTAAATTATTATATTCATGAATTGCTGCGTAATCTATAATAGCCGTAATTTAAGCACAGACATACTTGACATATTTATTTGTACACCGCAGTGCTGTTAATCCTCAAATCTGAATGTCGAGGTGTTGATTAATCTACTATATACATCAACTATGACAAGAACTCCATGTCGAATACACACCACAAATTTATATTAAAATCACACGTTAAAACACATCAGTGTTTCTATAGTAACGACTCATTCACAAAGACTAGTAAACTATAAACAAGGGACCTATATATATA
>JAOUQZ010000030.1:13339248-13379175 GCA_028564935.1 Neosilurus hyrtlii
CAGAGTCGGCTGAGATGGGCGCCAGCCTCCCCGCGACCCTAATTAGGAATAAGCGGTTCAGAAGATGAATGAATGATAATGATGATGATGATGATGATAATGATGATGATGATGATAATAATAATAATGATAATGATAATAATAATAATGATGATTATAATAATAATAATGATGATGATGAGAACCTGGTGACTCACTCGGCCGACACTGGGCGAAGATGGGGTACACCCTGAACAGCTTGCCAGTCCATCACAACACACATACAACCATTCACACTCACATCCACACCCGGGGCAATTCGGAACCACCAATTAGCCTACTGTCTTTGGACTGTGCGAGGAAAGCAGAGTACCTAGAGAAAACCCAGGTTGTGTAAGGTGATAAGGTTGTACCCTGCCTTCACACAGTATCAGCTCTAACATTATTACAGTAACATTATAATAACATTTTACATCGGACTGCAGCTGTGATTAGATTTCAAGAAATACAATTCTGGATTTTATCCCGGTAAAATAATTGACTTATTATGTGTGTGAGAGAGTGTGTGTGTGTGTGTGTGTGCTTACAACATTAATCTGATATCTGTTGTTATTTTTATATCTGTTGTATATGTGAATATATATACAGTGAAAGGCAACAAAGCAGTGATTTTTCTCTCCCTGAAGCGAATCCTTAGATAAACATGTTATTTTTGAGCTGAAAGAACAGAAAAAAAAGCTGTAATCTAGAAATTTCTGTCACACCCTTGTGTTTCAGTGGGTTTATTAACTGCAAAGCAAATGATGATGCGGTTGTACAAGATTTGTTGTAAGATAAAAACAGCTGGATTGTTTTTAGATATTTAATTTTTGGCGGCATGGTGGCGTAGTGGTTAGTATGTTTGCCTCACAGCTCACAGAGGGTCCCGGGTTCGAGTTATGAGCATTTGTATATGGAGTTTGCATGCTCTCCCGATGCTTGTGTGGGTTTCCTCTGGGTATTCCGGTTTCCTCCCACAGTCCAAAGACATGCACGTTAGGATAATTGGCTGTTTCAAATTGTCCCTAGATGTGTGTGTGTGAATTGTTGTGTTTGTCGCCCTGTGATGGTCTGACGAGGTGTTCAGGGTGCATCCCGCCTTCGCCCAGACACAGCTCAGATAGGCACCAACCTCCCTGCGACCCTCATAGGATTAAGCGGTTTCATCCATTGAGTAAGAATTTTATTTTTATTTTCCAAATGTATCTTATTCTTTATTATTCAGACGTCCCTCTCTCCAGCCACTTCCTCCAGGTCTTACAAGGAGACACCAACGCGTTCCCAGACCAGCTCCAGCAGTTCCCATTTTTCACCCCTAATTTTAGTCGTGTCCGGTTCTCACCCGTCAAGTATTGCGTTATCACACGACCAACACCCACCAGGGAGGGGTGTAAGCATGCACATGCCCCCTCTGTGACATGCAATGCTGCCACCTGCCACTTTTCGAACTGCTGCGCATGCGTATTTGGTGGCTGGCGACCTAACACACTCGGAGGGAAAGCGCTATCCACCTCCATGTACAAATGAGCTCACAAACGCTTATGATTAGCTGGTGATCGGCCAATTAGCTCCCATGGACTCCCGGTCACGGATGGCTGTGGCATCAACCTGGAGCCAAACTTGTCAATGCGCCACTCGTGAGCCCTTTGTCTTTACTTTTTTACTTGGTTTTTATTGCCATTTCCTTATTTTTCCCTTGATCCTTCTGTATTTCTTTCTTTTTGCTTTCATCACTTATCTCTTTCTCTTTCCCTTTTTTCTTTCCTTCTTGTCTCAGTTTTCCCTCCTCGTCGCCTCATTACCTCATTTTTCTTTTCCATCCTCTCCCCTTGATTTTTCTTTCATTCTTTCGTATTTCTCCGCCTTCCTCTTTTCCCACTTTTCTTATGACATCTCTTTCTTTCTCTTTACCCCATCCCTTTTCCCCCATCTACCTGGTGCTCTCACTTTATCTGAAGTATTTCCTTCCATTTATCAGTTTTTTATGTTGTTCTAGTTCTTTTTTGCCTTTTCTCACATCTCTTCCTCATTACACCTCCTTTCTCACTTTTTCTTTTATTCCATCTTTCTTTTTATATAATATCGTTTCCTTCCACTCCTTTTTTTAACTCCCTCAATCCTTTCTCTGAATGTAGTTTTTTATTATTCAGTGTCTCACTGCTGCAAATTAAGTGCAAAAGTTTATAATCACAAGCTTGTACATGAAAGTGAATCCGGCAGCTGGGAGTCAGAGAACTTCTTGCTGTTTCACAGCTGTGGTGTAAAACCCGATGATGATCATGGCAGCGTGTTTGGGTGGATGTAACATGTGATCACTACACCAGCGTCACTCTGCGCTTTCCCAACACACTCGTTCCTTCTCATCTGCCACCCTCTGACACGGCCTCTCATTTTTTGCACATGCATTGGAGGTGATGAAAAATGTATGCGCAGCTTATTAATAATCGAGTCAGATCTACTGTCGGGTCTTTCATTTTCAGCCCCGACTTGTTTTTTTTTTTTGGTGGCACATGAATGAGGAGGATGGATGAAGGGATTGTTAATTGGTGCAGAGAGCTAAATCTGGAGTGTCACACTCTAATAACCCCTCGCTATAATCCTCCACACCCCTGACCCACGCATACACACACACAATGACTGACAAGTGTTCTCTTTCTCTTTTCTCCTAAGGATGTATCACTTCTCCAGAATATATTTCACAGTTCATGCCCAATATGGTTAAAAAGCATATCACAATATTTTTTGATCATGATACGTACAGTACAGTATTTTTTTTTTCTTCCCCATTTTTCTCCCCTAATTCAGTCACATTCAGTTCCCCTGTCAAGCATTATCTGCCCAATCATACCACCACCACCAATCAAGGAGGGCGTAAGTATGCACATGCCACCGCCATCACAAGCCACGCTGCCACCCACCTTTTTACGAACTACTGCACACGCGTATTTTGGGATGGCCTAACACACTTGGAGGGAAACCGATTTCCACCCCTTTGTACAAATGACCTAAAAGGCACCCATTATTCGGCTACAGATCGCTGTGAGTGACAGGAAAGTGAATGTAAGGACCTACGTCAGTGCCAAATGCCGTATATGTAAATGTGACTCCATATTAAGCAACTTTGGGGGCAGCCATGGCCTAATGGTTAGAGAAGTGGTTTTGGGACCTGAAGGTGGCAGGTTGGATTCCCGCTGTGTGAAGCTAAGGGTTCCCTTCCTTTACCTTTATGGCTGAAGTGCCCTTGAGCAAGTCACCTAACTCCCAACTGCTCCTGGGCGCTGCAATGTGTGGAAGTCCACTGCTCCAAGTGGACTCACACACATATTTCCCTTGCATGATTAATACCGTATATAAAATAAATAAATACAAAAGTAAGCCAGCAGTGAAAAGTGCCGGCCAATTAGGTCCCATGGACTTATGGTCCCATGGACGCAGATGGCTGCTTATAGATTCAAACCAGCAATCTCCATGTTGATAGTCACGTACCTTGTTGATGCGCCACTCTGGAGCCTATATATACAGCATTAAGCAATTATTGAATGAGGTGAGGTATGATATGGATATTTATTCTATAGAGGGATTGTTATTCACCGAGGCTGAATGATTATATCACAATAACGACAATTTATCAATGGATCGCCCAGCCGTGGTTCATTTATTCTCTTGATTCATATCTATAACATCGCCCCAAAGCTGCCTTTACCTGCACTTGACCTTTTCGATCAAACTAACGTACAGTTAAACCTCGAAATTGGCACCATATCACTCAGGTTTCTTCTGAAAGTAATACACATCGACACACAATCTCACAGACGCACATCTTTTCTCTTTCCGGCTGAAGTGAACCAATGAGATTTCACATAATTCGATTCCGTACTGAGACTGAACGCATGCCGGAGATGATTAGGAGACAGGAAAGCTATGGGCAATGTTCTCCTGATCTGTTACCCATCAGCAAACATGCACAGTAGGCTAATTGGCTGTTCCAAATCACCCCCAGGTGTGAGTGTGAATGGTTGTGTGACTGTTGGCCCTGCGATAGCCTGGCGAGCTGTCCAGGGTGTACCCCGCCCTCGCCTAGAGTCGGCTGAGATGGGCGCCAGCCTCCACGCGACCCTACTTAGGAATAAACGGTTCAGAAAATGAACGAATGAATGAGACGCTCAAAGTTTAAAATTATGTTTATTCCGAATTACAGAGGGCTACAAACATACATACTTTCAGTACTTATTTCATTTTGTTTAAAATGTTATTAAAACTGGCAGCATGGTGGCATAGTGGTTAAGGCAGTGGGCTACAGATACAAAGGTCAGAGGTTCAATCCCCAGTACTACCACTGTTGGGCCCTTGAGCGAGGCTCCTAATTGTTTGTTGTATAAAAAAATGATAACTCGAAGTCACTCTGAATTACAGCGTCTGCCAAATGCCATAAAAGTTAATATGTAAATGTAATGGTCACAGCAAGAAGGTCCTGGGTTCGAGTCCCGGTCTTGGTGAGGGAGTGTTTGCTTAGGTTTTTTCTGGGCATCCAGATTCCTCCTACATTCCAAAGACATTAGGCTCATTAGCTGTTACAAATTGCCCCTAGGTGTGAGTGTGAATGATTGTGATAGACTGGTGAGTTGTTCAGAGTGTACCCCTCTTTCACCTAGAGCTGGCTGATATAGGCTCCAGCCATCCTGTGACCCTAGTAGGATTAAGCGGTTTGGCAGATGAGTGGGAGAGCGTTATTAGAACCTAAAAATATCTAAAGAATAATATCATTTCGCATCGAAAAACAGTTACTTCCCACCTACAAAAATATAATTAATAAACCTGAGGCTGGAAAAATAAGTGCAGACATTATATCTGTTTAAAACAAAAAACAACCTTGAACAACCAGATATAACAGCAGCTAAAAGGAGGTTTAGCACCATCCGCTTCTGTACAAGTCCCTCCTGATAAACGCTGCAATGGACAGAAGCTCATCTCTGTTTTCCTTTATCTCTATTCCTCCCTCAGATTTCCTCTCCCTTCCTACGTCTTCACGCTTTTCCACGCTTCCTGTGTATCGCCTGAACCGTGCGGAAGTAGAAAAGAATTTCTGCTTGTACTGACAGAGAAAGAGCACAAAAAGATAGCGAGATGGGAAAACAGAGAGATAAAGCAACATGGTGTAGGAGAGAAGGCAGAGAGATACAGGAGATGGAGGTAAAAAGCTTGTCTCAGGGGTGATGAGTGTTGTTCAAGGACACAAGCAGGACTCTTTCATGATTGTAGAGATATAAAAGTGGCTGATCTCTCTCTCTCCACCCACAGCAGCACTTGAAATAAACGCAGGACTCTCTGAAGTTCATTTAGCCCATCCTCTCCAATCGAACCTCTCTGTAATGAAGCTCTTCTGCGTATTACTGCGAATACTGACAACATCCTCCACGCCACTCAAACCAAGCGTGAAGCAGCCGGACGTTGAAGTAACTCACTCGAGGCAGGTCATTTCACACTGAATCATCACGGACGTTACACAAGGCCCTTAGCAACCGAACGGCATTAGCAAGTCAATATCGGCTCGCGCCCTTCATAAACACGTCCACTGGGGAATTAATGGAGTTTAAACAGTGGCTTGTGTGTGTGTGTGTTTTCAAAAGTTTGTATGTGTGTTTTCAAAAAGCTTTTTCAAAACACACTCTCTCTCTTCCCCTCTCTCTCTCTCTCTCACACACACACATATTCTTCGGACTCCCTGCAGACATATCCCCAGTTACTATGCTTGGGCCCCTAATTTCTAATCGCTTGTCCTCCTGGTGATATAATATTATTCATTCATTTTCTATGCCACTTGATCCGAATTAGGTTTGCGGAGAGGCTGGAGCCCATCTCAGACGACACTGGGCGAGAGTGGGGTACACCCTGGAGAGCTCAGCAGGCAGCAGGGCTAATACACATACAACCATTCACACAAACACACACACTCACACCTATCTGATCTGATCTGGAACGACCAGTTAGCCTACTGTGCATATTTTTGGACTGTGAGAGGAAACCGGAATACCCGGAGTACTTTTTTTGGTTTGCTGAGTAAACTCAGGTTCCTCTGTGCCATGGTCAGTTATTGTGGGGATGGCTATATGTTCCGACAGCCCATTGGTCCGACAGCCCTACTCATATAAGATGGACACCTTGCTTAAATCAGTTGGGCACCCTACTCAGTTCAGTTGGGTGAGGGTTAGGGTTATGGCTGACGTACCAATGGGCTGTAACTGTTGGACTAATAGGCTGTCGGAATATAGGGCTATAACCAGATATTGTTCTTTGACCACACTGCAAGTCTCTCTTATAGTTTGCTTTGACACAACATCAGGAAGATCCTTCAGTTTTGTCCCCGGAGGCTCTTCGAAATCAGCCTGTTATCTTCTCCAGGCTTGACTGTGGCATTAAGTCTGAAAAATGCATCAAATTCCCTCCACTGGTAACACTGGTACCAGGAGCATAGGGCTGGTGTGCCTGTCAGTGCCAGGGCTATGTGTGTATGCTAAGGCTTTGCACAGTGTGGTGTGGATACGGTGTGTAAGTGCTAAGGCTAGGTCAAGTTCTGCCATGCAATAGACTTCAGCCAGGTTTAGAAGAGCCATACCCCACCACACCCAAGTCTTACAAAATGCAAATATGTACCCTCAACCTCCTGTAATTATGGTGTGTGTGCATGTGTGTGTGCACGCACAAATCTGATTATTAGTGACTGACTCTCCTCAGTGCAGTTTCTCGCTCACTCAGAATCCAACCACATTAAGTCTCGCAGTAATCCACCCTCGTATTCTCATATTTATCAGCGCTGCTGTAACACCGTGGCCTGATTTCATTCAGTGCAGGTTTAAGGTGCGCGTGTATTTGTCAGGAACACAGATTCCAAGCAGGCAAACATCAGAAAGAAGAATTTCAGTGTTGGAGTGACATGACAGGAGGCACCACAGGGGAATTTAGAGAAATAGGATAATGCATATCTCTCCCTCCCTCTCTCTCTCTCTCTCTCTCTCTCTCTCTCTCTCTCTCTTTCACTCGCACACACACACACACACACACACACACACACACACTAGAGATTGTGTCTATTTAGAACTGTTAAATTTTTTTGCTTATACATATAGTACCTAGTACCTAATGATCGCGAGTTTTAATCCAGGTTGATGCCGCAGCCCTCCGTAGCATCCGCTCCATGGGAGCTAATTGGCCGAGCTCTCACGGGAGAGAGGGATGGCATAAGCTCACCTCCCAGTCACTTACATTGATCTCCAACCAATCATGAGTGTCTGTGAGCTCACACATACAAGGGGGCAGATATTGCTTCACCTCCGAGTGTGTTAGGTCACCCCTGAATGCGCATGCACAAGCAGTTTGTAAAGATGTAGGTGGCAGCATCACGTGTCACGGAGGGCGCACGTGTTTGCTGGTTAGTGGTGGTCAAGTGATAGGGAGGCTATGCGTCATGGGTGGGAACTGGCCATGACTAAATTATGGGGAGAAAAATTATTTGATATAATAAAAAATTAGAACTACAAAGTGTGTTTACATCCCATGATATGGAGGATAAGAAAAGAAGAGGAAAGCCTGATATAATGTATAAACTCAATACATACCAGAGTGTAAAATAATAATGCTGTAAAATGGAAAGTGTTCCCGACTGCATCATTGGGCGGATCAGGTCTGAGAGAAGCGAATGCTACAGATCTCTGGCTGGAGGTCTAAGAGAGAGAAATTGGCTGGGTAACTGTGTGGGAGGGAAAAACCCTCTCACCCAGACTGAAACGAAGCAATCCTAAGTCGCTGTGAGCTCATGTATGTGGAAACGGGTGGATAAAAAGGGTATCCTGTATGTGTCATGTTGTCCTGTGATGCAGCGTGCACAGTAGTTGGCTAGCATTCTGTTTTTTACAGGAAGCACATGTTAATTTCCAACCTCCTTCAATATTATCTATTATGTGGCTGCTGATCTAAAAAAAAAAAATACTGGATCACAGATCCTAGTGTTTGCACCCTGGAAAAACTGAAGCCATATCGGCATCATCTTGGTGAGACCACTTAACTATTGAAAAGCATACTTAAATGGTATGAAAGGATAGGGAAAATGGAAATACTTACATCTAATACTTTCCATCTCATTAAATTCAAACACCCATTTCCCTCCGAATTTTTTTTCAATTTTTGGCGAATTTTGCAAAAAATACATTTACATGTGTATTCTAGCGGCACAGTGGTGTAGTGGTTAGCATGTCCGCCTCACAGCAAGAAGGCCAGGGATCGATTCAGAGGCTCGGGCAGCTTCTGCGTCCCCATGCTTGCGTAGGTTTCCTCCGGGTACTCCGGTTTCCTCCCACAGTCCAAAAACATATACAGTCAGCTAATTGGCTGTTCCAAATCGCCCCTAAGTGTGAGTGTGAATGGTCTCAGCCCAGAGTCAGCTGAGATGGACGCCAGCCTCCCCGCGCCAACCTAATTAGGTTTAAGCTGCTTTGAAAATCTTCCACTATTATAGCTACCATCATTTATCTAGGCACTTTTATTTAGTTAGCTAGTTAGCCGTGCTAATCAGCTTGAGTGACCTTGTGATAACACTGATAAAAATGTGTGCAACGCATTAGATGACAATCAGGACTGACATTCGTTAGCTCTATCTGATTGACCCGGTTCTCCTGTGAGTTGGTTAACCCTCCTATGTTGGTTGGTTTATGGTTAGCGTGTTTCTCTCTCTACTGCTTCTGCTCTCAGTATGGACCTGATCCGAGCTGCAGCTCTGTTAAACACTCAACCCAAAGAGCATTTTGCATGCCTGTTGTGATTGTTAAGCACTTTCGAAGTCAAGCAGCTAGATCTAATTAATGATAAACGGTGTAAATGAGGCCTTTAATGATTTAAGACAAAAAGGGAACACTGCTAATGGATTGTAAACTCGGGCATAAACATCCTAATCGGTTATTCTGTACAAGACTGCAAGGCGAGTCACAGAAAGCTAATGTAACTACAATTTAATACAGTTTATAGAGTTGTGCATTTAAGATCTCAGGACTGTGGAAGAGGACAGGGATGAAGGATGTTTATTTCTTTTTTCTTACACAATTTTACACCATTTTATCGTTTATAAGTACCATTTTTATCCCATTCCATGTCCTCTGTCTCTATGTACTACTCCTTGATTTGGTGGCTAAGAATTAGTACATGATTGTTTTTAAATGGATGACAGACACTAGGTGACGGGCAGCCATTAATCAGTCTCCACCTTCTTCTCGCGCCGACTGATTTTTTTTTTACATCTCATCATCCAACGCACACTCGGTTCTATAGAGCTGAACAAAATAAATCATACTAAAATCACATTATAAACATTTCAACTGGATTAAGGAACAGCTGAAACTCTGCAGCATTTTTAGAAAACATCCTCATGGAGCTCTACCTCACTCTGCCCCAGAGTGCATCAAATACTTCGCAAGAAAACGGATCAAACCTCTCAGCCCGGAAGGTTACTTGAAGGTTACTGCCTTGAAGGTTATGTGTTGACCGTTGATTTGTGTGTTTTGTAGATCGATTACACACAGTGTGCTGATTTTCATGATATTTCTACCAAAGGTGGGCCACTGGACAAGGAAGACTCCATTAGATTGTGGAGATGATCAGGACCAAATTCCATTGAGAGATTGCAGCTATTACCATTTCACTGTTAGCTAGCTTAACAGTTGTGTGTGTGTTGGCTCTGGCAAGTGGTTCGGGGTGTACCCCGCCTTTGCCCAGAATCGGTTGAGATAGACTCCAGATTCCTCACATTCCTTGTAGAATTAAGTGGTTCACAAACTAATGAATGAATGAATGAATGAATGTTAGCTAGCTATGCACTCTGAGTTCTATTTTTTTTAATGCTGGCTAGTTAGTGAGGATAGCATAGTGGTTAACACATCTGCCTCACAGCATGAAGGTCCCAGGCTTGGACGGTTCTGTAAGGAGTTTGCATGTCCTCACCTTGCTTGCGTGGGTTTCCTCCCACAGTCCAAATACATGCACATTATACTAATTGTCTCTTCCAAATTGCCCCTCAGTGTGATTGTGAGTATGAATGGTTATATGTATGTTGCCCTGCAATGGTCTGGTGAGCTGTTCAAGGTCTAACCCGCCTTGCACAGTGTCAGTTGAGTTAGGCACTGGCCTTCCCGTGCCCCAATATGATTAAACATACATATCAATACAAATGTAGCACAATGTGGTTGTTGCCTCTAAAAACTCTTTGGCCTACAGTCCTCATCTATTTAAGACTAGCTTCTTCATTTTCCATGATATATATCTCATTATTTAACCCTGAAGAGAACTATATGAGGGCTTTTTGCTTGGGTTCATCAGTGCATTTCTGTAAACCTGTATTTTTCCTAAATATGAAAAGATTTTCAGTTCTCTAATCATCCATCCACTATCCACAGTGCTTATCATATTGAAGCTGAAGCCAATCAGAGCTGACTTCAGGTGAGAAACATGGTACACCTTGAAAGGGTCACTAATCTATCGCAGGGCTAATACAAACACAAACAGACATTCACACTCATATTCATGCCAACGAGTGATTTATTTGACTAGTTGACCTAATATACATGTCTTTCTACTGTTGGAGGAAAATGGAGTACCCAGAGGAAACCATGCAAGCTGACTCATTTCCGTTACAACTATCCACATCGCGATGATAGCTGTGACCTCATCTCTTCATACATACTGGAAAGAATATGGACACAAGTGTTGTTCCGTGTGGGGTTGTGCATGTTCTCCCGTTGCATTCTTGGGTTTCCTCTGGGTACACTGGTTTCCTCCCACAGTGCAAAGACATGCACTTTAGGTCAGCTGGCTACTCTAAAACGCCCCTAGGTGTGTATGTGTTTGTGATTGGTTGTTTGTGTCTGTTATGTTAGCTTTGTAGTGCACTGGAGACCTGTTCAGGATGTACCCCC
Organism: Neosilurus hyrtlii; assembly: GCA_028564935.1. NCBI lineage: Eukaryota > Metazoa > Chordata > Actinopteri > Siluriformes > Plotosidae > Neosilurus > Neosilurus hyrtlii. The sequence goes on from JAOUQZ010000030.1 coordinate 13,350,222, forward strand.
CCGTCTCCTCTGGGATTGGCTCCAGTTTCCCTTGTGACTCAGGTGAATAAATGGTACATATAACGGATGGATGGATGAACACAAGTAATGACCCTAATTTTGTTGGTGGACAAAGAATAAAGCTAGAGAGAGGGAGAAAGAGAGAGAGAGAGAGAGAGAGAGAGAGAGAGAGATTCACATAGAAACAATTTTCTCACTTTCTTAGTCTTTCTCTAGATGCGAATCTATAAAACTAGCCTTAAATCAATCCAACTCATATTTTAACCTAACCTCTGCTTCTCCTCCACAGTTGTCAAACTCATGCCCACCAACTCACTGTGCCTCGTGAGTGCTTTCAAAGTACATGATTATCGTACATTTTTCACATCAACCATTACCACGAAACATACATCATCGTCCATCCACTAGGTGGCGGCAAACTTATTTCAAGTGTCATTCATGGCTCTAGAAAGATTGCAAGCTAGCATGTTGCATTTATGTATTGTAAGAAAAGAAAATTAAGTAAAGTATATAATACGATTAGGCGATACAGACACATATTTTTACATAAATGACCATAAAAAGCGCAAAACTGGTAACTTTATCATGTGGATTACTAGCGTGGGCTGAACTGCACAGGTTTGCAATAGTTTGTCCCCGGAAGTGATGTCAACATGATGGGCCGGGTTGACGTCTCTTGTGGAGACAGTGAGACATCACATTCCAGTAACTCTGAGGATGATAATGCCTCCAGAGATGAGCGTGACTGCAAATCCAAAATGGCTAACGTTTTGACAACTCGGTTTTCCTGTTGTCAGTTGGTTTAGGAACTAAAAGAAATGTTTTTCGAGATTTCTGCACTTTTTGTTTGCGCAGCTCTGGACTGGTCCATAATGCCTTATGCTACACAGGTCAGTGACATAGCCCAGCCCATTCAACAAGTTCGCATCGGTACCAAGCTGGAACAGCCAATAAGAAAGTCAACATGTCTCTGAGCATGCCAAGAGTCATCACACTTGCACAAACTTTGAAAATGGGCAAGGACTGATGTTGCTGGAAGGAACCGCCAGTGTCATACGTGATAGTTTTAAATAGCTAGTAACACTAATTCACCACAGGTACACTTTAAAGAGGAGAAATCATAAACTAAACTAATTCTTTTGCCATGCAGCTTTCATGGTTGCCCTTTTTGACTCGATTATCTGTCCCTTGATGACCTTGAAATTTAGGCCACCCCTGTCCAACACATTTTAAACTTATCCCTAAAGACTCTTTAAGAAATGAAACATAGCGCTTCTGTATCTCTTTTAAACTTTTTGATATTTTAATCTTAATGTCAGATAAATTCCCACAAATCCCCTCGGCTCAGATTTGGATTTGGATTCATTCCATCACCATTACTTAAACATGTACAATGATATTTAGGCTGTTTATTGGAAGTCATTGGAAGCTTTTTATTCCTGAACGTTCCTCCCTCGGAGCACGTTTAAGTTTATTAAACCCGGATTGAAACATATATACAGCATTCTAATGTTTAGATTTGTTAATGATTGAGATTCATAATAACTGTTACGATTATAACTACAATCACTGTAGTGGCAGTGATGGCTCAGTGGTTAAGGCTCTGGATTACTGATCTGAAGGTCAGGTCTGTCGCCACTGTTGGGCCCTTGAGCAAGGCCCTTAACTCAAAAATGCTCAGTAGTATACAAATGATAAATAAAAGTCACACTGGATAAGGCTGTCTACCAAATGCTTTAATCGTACCAACGGTCAAATGTACCAACTCTAACAATAAATACACTCACTTTACCATCTCACTGGGGTGAGAAGTACAACAGTATCGAGTAGACCTTTATGTCCATTTATTCTGCATCATCAACATGATCGAAGGTTAACTGGATTTTAAGGATTGCTTTTGTGCCTGTAAATAGCTTTTGGATGAATGATTTAATGGTAAAGCACCTACAAGCCATCAGCCAGTGAAGAACACACACACACACACACACACACACACACACACACACACACACACACACACACACACGCACACACACACACACACACCAGAGCTCAATCACCAAAGAACGGTACAGATTAGTAATCTTTCTTCCTTGAGTGAAATGAATTAATAATGAGAATGTTGATTTGTGATTCAATGCACTGTCGAGGAAAACAATTTTTATTAAAGAATTATTTTCCTTAAAAAAAAGTAACAGAAAATAAGATAAGACAAGACAAAACAAGACAAAATAGGATAAGATAAAATAAGATAAGGCAAGATAAAATAGGGTAAGATAAAATAAGACAACACAAGATAAGACAAGACAATGCAAAATAAGGTAAGATAAAACAAGATAAGACAAGACAAGACAAAATAAGGTAAGATGAAACAATATAAGACAAGACAAGACAAAATAGGATAAGATAAAATAAGATAAGGCAAGATAAAATAGGGTAAGATAAAATAAGACAACACAAGATAAGACAAGACAATGCAAAATAAGGTAAGATAAAACAAGATAAGACAAGACAAGACAAAATAAGGTAAGATAAAATAATATAAGACAACACAAGATAAGACAAGACAAGACAAGGCAAAATAAGGTAAGATAAGATAATACAAGACAAGACAAAATAAGGTAAGATAAAACAAGATAAGACAAGACAAAATAAGGTAAGATAAGATAAGACAAGACAAGACAAAATAAGGTAAGATAAAAAAAGATAAGACAAGACAAAATAAGGTAAGATAAGATAAGACAAGACAAAATAAGGTAAGATAACATAAGATAAGACAACACAAGATAAGACAAGACAAGGCAAAATGAGGTAAGATAAGATAAGACAAGACAAGACAAAATAAGGTAAGATAAAACAAGATAGGACAAGACAGGACAAAATAAGGCAAGATAAAATAAGATAAGACAAGAGAAGATGAGACAAAATAAAGTAAGAGAAAATAAGATAAGACAAGTCAAGACAAAACAAGACAAGATAGCTAGCACTTGTATGTGAGACACATATGTGTAGTGAATTGGATGAATAATGAGTCCCATATGGATGTGGGCTCCACATTGGTTATGCCTGGGCTACATGGGCACCAAGTGTAAAATAAGCATCTTAACTTTGGACCACTTCGGTCAACTATGTGTGTCCCACTTTGACAAGCCCAGATGGACCCCCTATGTGGTTTCTAGCTGAGTTATTAATGGGAAATGTATCCATGTGGGCAGTTGATATGGGACCAATACAGAACCTGTGGACAATGCCATATGGGACCCATCTTTCAGCCCACTACAAGTACTGGCTTGGATAAAATAAAATAAAATAAAATAAAATAAGTTAAGCTAAAACAAAACTTCCCGAATCCTTTGGATTGACAGCATCCCAACATAACACTGACAATAAACGCTTTGAGAAGGTTGGTGAATAAATACAAAAACAAACAAATAAATATTCATGCCATCTTGATACACCTCGGCACTAATAATCTGATCCTGCACGTTACAATCTGTTTCCATCGCAACGTTCCCATAAACCAAACAATCCTCTGATGGGACTTCAAGAGCTCAAGAGGCTCCATTTTTAATTTTTCATGAAGTGGGTCAGATGGATAAAACCTTGACTAGCCTATTTATAAGGCTGAATAAATCTAGAATTCAGTCTCCAGGCATGTTTAAGACAGTTTATGATTCAGCTGTAAGTTACATTTAGATGCTTATTATTGCTGGGATTTGAGAAACGCTCCAGCGACGCTGATGCTGATGCTGGTGCTGATGCTGAGAACTCAAAACTGCGCGCGACAAAGATGCGACTATTTCTATTTATAGCGCGCTTTATAGGTTATAGGAGAGGAACCTAAGAAATCGCACAGATGGCAACTTTCAGTGAGTGTGTGTGGATGTGTGTGTGAGTGTGTGTGATCGGGAATATGAAAACGAGAAGAGATAATAAGAGATAAAGTGCCGCCCTTACCTCCAGATCCAGCGCGGTGTCTTCCTCTCTCCAGTCGTTTGGGTATTTTTATTTATTTATTATTTAGTTTTTTTTATTATTATTATGATTTATGTCGTCTTTAGTTTTCGATTCTCTTAAATCTCTCTCACCACGAGCACTTCGGTACCAGCACAAACCCCTGATGTGAAATCTCCGGCTCTTCTTACGTCTATCCTTCTATCCTTCTATCCTTCAGCCTGTATTTGAAGCGCCCTACGCGCCTCTAAAGCTCCGCCCCTCTCGCCATTTACTGGTACTCATTAACCAATCACCTCCACGAACTGGTTTACCTCCTTCAATCACATTACAGGAGGCGGGCATGCTTTTATCTCAGAGCGATGATGTAATGTTCCTGATCCCAGGTCGGGTTCTCCTGCGGCAAAACCACACACACACACACACACACACACACACACACACACACACACACACACACACACACACACACACACACACACAGATTCCCTCATCACTAAGTCATACACCAGCAGTAACCCTCTCTGGGGCATTTATTTATGGTTCCTAAAAGAAAATGACATCACTATTACTGGGAAAAGTGTAACATCAAACATGTTGTCATGATTTCAGCCATTTAGAACTAGAATATTCTATTACACTGGATTCTCAGAAATAAACTGTGGCAAACTGTGGTACTAGCATAATGGGGCTATAAGGTGTAACTTTGGTATGCATCTTCCACCTTTACAGCAGCAAACTCCTAAAAAGACCATTTAAGCTACTGTAAGGAGCACTGATAGACCTTACACTCACTTTACAGGGTTGGCGTAAGACTGGCGTAAGTCCCTCCAAGTGAATTCTAGACATGATACAAGGAGTGAACATTAAATGGGATGCCAGTTCATCCCAGGACACCCCTTATGTACACATTTACTCCAAAAAACTGGGTACTCCTGGCATTAGGGTCGCTGGGAAGCTGGAGCCTATATCAGCCGACACTGGGAGAAGGGAGGTACGCCCTGAACAACACGCCAGGCCATTGCAGGGCCAGCACACACTCACGCTAACACCTGGGGGCATTTTGGAACAGCCAATTAACCTAATATGCATGTCTTTGGACTGTGGGAAGAAACTGGAAGCCAATGGAAGCACAGGGAGAACATGCAAAGTTCACATGGAAATGTCCTTTCCAAGCCCTGGAATTGAACCCAGGACCTTCCTGCTTTGAGGCGGATGTGCTAACCACTACATCACCTGTGCCACCCGCATCTTATCTTAGTCGATCCAAATACTTACATGTTTTTGGGAGCAGGGATGAAACCAGAGAACCCGAAGGAAAACTCAGAAGGACACCTGGAAGACAGCAACCTGAACTCTTGTTTGGAAATGCAGATGCTGGGTATTTTATGAGGCACTGATCATTCATCATTCATTCATTTTCTGAAGCGCTTAATCCCAATTAGGGTCGCAGGGAGGCTGGTGCCCACCTTAGCCGACTCTGGGTGAGGGCAGAGTAAACCCTGGACAGCTCGCCAGCCCATCGCAGGGCAGAAACATGCTGACAGCGATGCAGCTACTCTTGACAAAAATCAGCAATGGTTCTTTTACATGCTCCTCACTACAGACATGGCCGGCATTTAATAACCCAGTTAGCTGCATTATGGGACAGCAGTGACAACCCGCTGATAGTGGGGCTTGAACCCCCCAACCTTAGCATCAGAAATCCAGCACCCTACCACCAGGTGAGGCACTTATATATCTTTAAAACTTTACACTAAATGTGGACTCAGGTTGAGTTTTCCCAGGCGAAAAGACTTTACTTTCCCAGCAGATAGGAAATGTTCTGCTTGGTACCTTTATTTCTGAGAGTGTAGGCTGGGAAGAACGACAAAACAGATTAAGAAGGTTTCACTTTCTGCTAGGTTTAGTCATAAATGTTCCCCCCCGAGCGTTTCAGAAATAACATTTGGAGCTAATGGTACAGCAACAGAGAATAAAATCATTAGCTAGCACTCTACATCTGTTTTTATGCCCTTCTGTTGAAAAACTTTTCTGATGTGTTGATAGAGACAGAATTAAGAAGTTCTCTATCTTAGGTGGTGCCGTCATCCATCATCCTTTATATATTTAATATGTACAAAAAATTTTTTCTCGGGCAGCATGGTGGTGTAGTGGTTAGCATGTCTGCTTCACAGCAAAAAGGTCTGGGGTTTGAGTCCCAGGCTCAGCAAGTATGTTTCTATGTGGAGTTTGCATGCTCGCATGGGCTTCATCTGGGTACTCCGGTTTCCTCCAACAGTCCAAAGACATGCACTTGAATCTGATTGGCTGTCTGAAATTGCCCTTGTGAGTGAGTGTGAACGACTGTGTGCTTTGGACCTGCGATGGTCCGTCGAGCTGTTCAGGGGGTATTCCACATTGGCCCACAGTCGGTTGAGATAGGCTCCACCCTCCCTGAGACCATAGTAAAATTAAACAGCTTGGCAAATGAAAGAGTGAAATAAAATTTTCCACTGAGCCAGACCAGTCATATATTTGTCCTCCTCCGAGGACGCGTAGTGCAAAGCCGGATTAATGGGTTAATGAGGTGATTAACTCAGTTTAAAGACGTACTGAGCTGTAGATCTGTTCTGTATTATTTAACATAATGAAAACGTATCTTATACCCATTTGAAATGAATAACGATCTTCCCTATATACTTCTTGTTCAACCCAGGAATTGCATTCAACCCAGGAATGAAATAAATCAGTTGCTGTCACTTTTCCAGGACCAGAGAAGAAGAATTTATCACTACTACTCTATGAAGTTCTCTAAAAGCTTGTTTTTTTAAACCTGAAATTTAAAATCTCTAGTCCTGGAGACCCTGGTAACCCTGCAGAGGTGGAACATTTCCCTACTGCATACACACCTGATCCCACTGATCCGCTAATGATCAAGCCTATAATGAGATGAATCAGCCGTGAGTCAGATGTGAGAGAAGAGAAAACTTCAAACTGTGCAGGCCAGCAGGGCAGATTCTCAGCCTTTAATTATCTTAGCAGATTTAGGGGGGAAAGAAAGCAGCAATTAAAGTATGAACCAAAAAAAAAAATACATATAATAAAAATATTCTCCAGCAGGATACACAAGGAAATGATTCTGTGCAGGAGTGATGCATAAGGTGAGGGCCTGTGCTGTGGTCTATGCTATAAATCCACAAACCTCACAATTATAAAGATGATTAAACACCATAATATCTCAGTGAAGTCTGTTTGCAAATCATAGCCTACTGAAAGCACGTCATTAAAACCATCCATTAAGATTAGAGGAGCTCTGAGTGGGTGTATGTGGGTGCATGTGTGTGTGTGTGTAGGGGGGTATCTGCACCCAGCAGGAAGAAGGAAGTCACGATATAGCTCTTTATAAAGATTCATAAATCTCCACTACTCACATCTGAGAGCATGAAAGCATTGTTATGTAAATTCATGCTGAATTCTCAAGTCTGATTGGCCGTAAGGTATGGATTCATTTTCTATGACAGCAGCCCTGACAATTATTCAAATTTCAGGTTTATGTAGATTAAAAGTGCACTGTGTAGGATTCAGTGTACTTCCAAGTACTTACCTTCAAACTTTCTTAAATAAGTATGATCCTCTATTTTCCAAACATTGGGTTCTCAAACATGTGCCCATAAACGCCCCGATACCGGGAATCAAACCCAGGACCTTCTTGCTGTGTTGCGGACATGGAAACCACTATGCCACCCTGCTTATTAAACATAATTCATTCATTCATTCATTTTCGGAACCGCTTAATCCTATTTAGGGATGCAGGGAGGCTGGTGCCCATCTCAGCCGACTCTGGGTGAGGGCGGGGTACACCCTGGACAGAACTCCAGGCCATCGCAGTGAAAATAATAAACGGTATTGTTTATTTATTTATTTTAAGGATATTATTTAACACCTTTATTTAAAAAATTGTACACAGGGAAACCTTCCATCAGCATGATACGATTAGTTTTTCTGTTGTTGCTGAGATTATGGAGATGTAATGGATCAGAAGTATTGATTCAGTCTAAGGGAAGAAGCACTGAGTCAGCAGAGCAGAATGGATGATGATGACAATGATGATGATGATGACGATGATGATAGTGATATGTTCATCCGCTCCACTTAATTCCCAGCATCCTCTTATTTCTATACAGCAAATGTATAAAAGCTGATTTTTCGCCGACCACGTCAGAATGACGCTGTAGGATCAGATGCTTTCTGTTACCATAGAATATAATCATTACAGTATAAAATACAGAAAAGGATCATCGGAACCCTGACACAATAAACCACGGTTAAATGAGCTCATTGTGACTGCAGAGACGATGACTTGTTCATGAGGTCAGTTTAGACCCTGCGGTTAATCTCTGCATTAAATAAGATTCAAAGATCAAAAAGGAATTGGACACCAGTCCATTACAGGGTACCACACAAACACATGTCCTCTCATATCCAGTCACAGTTTAGCCACAGTGTATCTAGTCCACATACTGGTATGTTTTTAGGAGGGGGGAGGAAACCATGCATCAACCGTTGCACTGGTCAACTGACCAGTTCTACTCGCCACGGTCAGCTTTAATATCAATTGAGTCGACTACTTAAAATACCACAGCAGCTACAGCAACACCACTTACGAGATGAGTTGCTGAACTGGTCAAGTTTTGAGGAGCCTGCCATGCCTTTGCCAGACTGCAGAAAGCTCCAATTCAAGAATCAACCAAATTTCAATCTGGGTTTGGTAATCTGGAAAGCTAGCAATTTTAGAAATAGCATCATTTCATGGCTCTGTCTAAACCCTCCCCTGCCTTTAGACTCCCCCTCTACATGCATAAGCACCACTCTGACTTAACTACTTGGCATGAAGCCCAAGCTTTCACGCTTAAAACCGGACCTACGGAATTCCTTCATCAAAAGTCAAAGGATGACGATGAATGGGAGCAGCAACTCGCCAAAAGGAACCAGAAAAGGTAAGAGCCTTTAATATGCGGGGAGTTTTAGCACCTAAAATGTCGCTCACTGCTTGTTTACTTGTGCAGGACGACCCGACCCAACAAGTTCACGTCACTTCCAGGAAAAGATGGTTGTTTCACATTGGTTCAGTCCCTGCTAGTAATCCACGGGATAAAATTACCCAGTATAGTGCTTTTTGTGATCATTTATGTTACAATAAGCTCTGTATCGCCTAAACGTATTACATTATGCACAGAATATGCTGTAAGAATGATGAATACCGGTGCTCTTTATTACCAAACCCAGCTTTGGTGTTCAAACCGGGTGTTGAGGCGACGCTCTATGTGTTTGCTCTATGGGACCCTGACCAAATCTCTGAGAGATAACCTGGATGGAAATTACACTCTTCTCCTTCGTGCCCCCATAAATGTTTCCTGGAAGAAGCGCATCACAAACAAACAGCTGTACAATGGCCTTCCAGAGATCTCACTGTCTCACCTTTGCTGGCCATGTGCTTTATAAAGCTGGCTGTGAACATCAACCATTCTCGACCCTCAAGAAATTGATCAAGGAGGATGTTGGATTACAGAACAAAGAACGCATAGTGTCATCAGTAGGAACTGAATGATGATGATGTAGAGGAAACCAGAGAACTTGGGGAACTCAGAGAACCCTCACACGGTTTAACATGGATGAAAGTGGGGGCTCTGAAGCTGCAAGGTGTAATTACACACTCCACCGCAATGCTACATGGCAAAACTTATTTTCAAATTACATTTCAATACATTTTGGACTGTGCTCAGGAAACCCTTGGGATTTATGTCAAAATATGCCCTGGCTGGTCGGGGCACCATTTTGTTGTGTCGTATCATGGGTACTTTGGAGCTGGTACTACTTTTATATCTGGTGCCTGGCATTTGGGATTTCCTCAGCTGTTTCCAACAATTTCCATCACTGATGGGTTCCCCGAGTGACTGCCATATTGCATATCAGAATCTCTGCTGTTTATAAATTAACAAATTAATAAATTAGCTTAGTATTCATTTCCAGTACCTCAAACAATGTATATTCCTTTTTTGTCTTAAAATGTTTTATTTAATGCCAAATGTCTATATTTATACACAGGAAACTGAAAGAAGGTGTTATTATAATGCAAGACATCCTGGTTTAGCTGGATACAAAAACCAGTTCACCCCCCTGTAGTATTTCTGCATAAAACTTAAAAGAGCTCTATGCCAAAATGGTGCTCAGTGCACCTCCTGGAATAAAGAAAACTTGTTTGGACGGCTGTCTCATTGACAAACTTTTTTTTTTGTATTATAAATCATAAAAAAAACATGCTTTTTCATTTTCCATTTGAGCGGTGCAGTGGTGTAGTGGTTAGTATGTCTGCCTCACAGCAAGATGGTCCGGGGTTCGAGTCCCAGGCTCAGGTGTTTCTGTGTGAAGTTTGCATGTTGTCCCTGTGCTTGCGTGGGTTTCTTCTGGGTACTCTGGTTTCCTCCCACAGCCCAAAGATATGCACATTAGGCTAATTGGCTGTTCCAACTTGCCCCTTGCTGTGGGTATGGGTGGCTGTGTGTTGGCCCTGCAACGCTCTGGCGAGCTGTTGGAGGTGTATAATGTCTTTGCCAGGTGTCGGCTGAGATAGGCTCCAGACTTCCCGTGACCCTAGTAGGATTAAGCAGTGAGTGAGTAAGTGGGTGAGTGAATTTTTCATTCAAAAACCATGGGGTCTCAGCAGCACTTCATGAAAAAATGAGACAGTAAGCTAAGTATCACATGCCTCAGAGGAAGCACATGATAGCCTTTGCCCTTCCTGGTTGGTGACTGCCTTGTGACAAGAGAGAGCTGTTGGCTGGCAGGAAATTGGCCATGAAACTCAGGGAAACCTCAGTGAAATATTCCTGCATGTAATCCATATCTTTTCACGAATATTTCATAGATAAACAGCAATGTATGAATTTTACACCAAAGTATGGAAGTCAGCAAGAAATAGCTTCTAATGTCTCCCGTTATCTATGATCAAAAGTGCATGAGCGACAAAGAGGGGAAGGATGGTCTCTCTTTTTTAGTTTTTAAGATTCATGTATGGGCTCCTGAGTGGTGCATCAACAAGCAGATCGCAGGTTTGAAAATAGGTTGATGCCGCAGCCGTCCGCGACCAGGAGTCAATGGGAGCTAATCGGCCGAGCTCTCTAAGGAGGGAGGGATGGAATATGCTCACCTCCCTGTCACTCATGGCTATCACCAGCCTATCGTGGGTGTCTCTGAGCACATTTGTACAGGGGGCGTAATTCTGAGTGTGTTAAGCCAACCCCAAATAGGCATGGGTGGCAGTATCACGAGTCATGGAGGGGGCAGGTGCAAGCAGACACCCCTCCCTGGTTGGTGAAGGTTTTATGTGATTAGGAGGTAATGACTGGTGGGAACTGGATACAACCAAATCAGGGGAAGCGGCACAGGGGCATGCTGGTTATCACAGCCACCTCACAACAAGAAGGTCCTGGGTTTGATTCCCGGACTCTGGCGTTCCTGTGTGGAGTTTGCATGTTCTCCCTGTGCTTGTGCGGGTTTCCTCTGGGTACTAACGGCTCCATATAATAAGCTGTATGTTAAGATAGAGCTGGCTCTTGGGTGGAAACTGACCTAGCTCAAATTAGGAGAACATCAGAGACTAATCAGTTTGGGTGGCGGAAAAATTCATACGATGGTGACTTTTCTTTTGTAATGTACAGCCAAAATAATTCATAATTACATCTGTATTGAGTCATAGTGAAAGCTCCCATCTTCCCATGCAATACACCTCACACACAGCAGACATCGTCAGTTATGGAGCAAAGATCCAGCATAAATACATATACACAGCACACAGCGGCTTCACCATTTCTTGTTTGATAGTAGGCTCACACATGCCGTAGTAATTCAAGAGAGATGAGACCAGCGAGAGAGAGGAACAGAGAAATGAGCAGAGAAACGCTTGCTGTGGTTATGAGGCACCACCGACGCCATAACTCCTAATGAGTGTCACTGCGCCATGGGCCGTCTGCTCCCGCCGGCTCGTTAGGGCGTGACATTGATAAAATAGGTCATTGCGATTCAGCACAAGGTAAAGGACAATGCAGCAGTGCAGGAGAGACATAGGAAAGAGAAGAAGCAATGGATGAAGGAAAGGAGGGGAAAAAAAAGAAGGTGGAGATAGAGGAAGGGTCCTGATTCACAGAGTGTGCTATGCAGAGCTTCCACTCTATTCCGAGGCTTAGGTTCAATTATGAATATTTCAACGTGAGTTACAGCGTGCAACCAAAAAGACTCAGCTCAGCACATCCCCTCTGAGATTTCTCTCTCCCTCCCTCCCTCCCTCCCTCTCTCTCTCTCTCTCTCTTCTCTGAGAAGGTCAGTAACTATCCAACTATCCACGGTACACCTTCTGCTTCACCTCGCAGGAACCTAAAGGAGATTGGCATTAATTAACTCTGCATTCGTCGGCTTTTCCGTGACCTGCTCCAAACCAAGGGTCCAATTATGGCAAGAAGGGAAGACTTGCTCGTCAGAGAAGGTTTTAAACCGACATGCCAAGTAGCTACAAATCCATACGGACTTAACGGAGAAAGCTCTCCTGCTTTGACCTCAATCCTTAACATGAGGAGCTGCTCTTGTTAGTTTTTGACTATTTGTATTAGATAGGTCTGTTTGAGCAAATATGAATCATTTACATCTTCTCACTGGAGCAAACAAACTATGAAGAACATTAGGGGCGTCAATCATTATCTAAATAATTCCTGGATCAGTTTTTTCGAAAGGAAAACGACTACTAAGAGTTAGATTCCTCACTCATGTCATTCGCTAGAGAACTGCCATCATCATCATCATCATCATCATCATCATCATCATCATCATCATCATTATCAACAACATCATCATAAGGGTGGCATGGTGGCATGGTGGCACAGTGGTTAGCATGTTTGCCTCACAGCAAGAGTGTCCCAGGTTCGATTCCCAGGCTCAGGTGTTTCTGTGTGGACTTTGTATGTTCCCCCTGTGTTTGCATGGTTTGCTCCAGGTACTGCGGTTTCCTTCCACAGTGATTAACATTGTGTGCGTCGCCCTGTGATGGTCTTGTGAGCTGTTCAGGGTGTACCCTGCCTTCCCCCAGTGTTCGCTGATTTAGGCACTTATATATAGCCTGTGACTCCAGTACGATTAAGCTGTTCAGCAAATAAATGAGTGAGTGAGATCCAAAGAGGTACACAGCTCTTCATATTTTCAGAAATATTCCGTCTAGGGTGGGAACACAGGTCAGAATGTGGCAGGGGCAGCATACGTTGCTGTGTCTTATACGTAGCTATGGAGATGCAGCTTACAGGTGGTGCCGTAAACAATGAGCTAATAGGCAGGTAATGAGCCATGTGCAGGATAGTCATCATCCGGCCAGCAGGTTAACAGCAATTAAAGCCAGACTGCATCACATCTTCCGTTCAGCTAAATTGCAGATTAGTGACCTGTGAATGCACCGATTTCTAATGTGCCACCTGCATCCCATTCAGCAGCGTACCCACTGTGCTACCTATCACAAACCCTCAATCAGACTATTACTATCACACCATCACACCATCACTACGTTCCACAGGTTTCAGACAAATAACTGCGATAATAAAAAGATCATTAAAAAGTGACACTTAGCATACAGTGGGTGTTAGGAACCCCTGCAGGAGTCACAGTCTCCACTAACAGGGCAAATAGTATTTTTTTGATACTAGTGAGTGGTGGCGTAGTGGTTAGCACGTCCGTCTCACAGCAAGAAGGTCCTGGGTTCGGGTCATGGGCTCAGGTGTTTCTGTGTGGAGTTTAAATGTTCTCCCCGTGCTTGAATGGGTTTCCTCCGGGTACTCCGGTTTCCTCCCACAGTCCAAGGACATTCACAGCAGGCTAATTGGCTGCTTCAAATTGCTCTTAGGAATGGAGGTGTGTGGGAATGGTTGTGTGTGTGTGTGTGTTGCCCTGTGATGTTCTGGGTGTACCCTCCCTTTGCCCAGTGTTGGCTAAGATAGCATCCTCGTGAGCTCCAGCATCCTCGCGAGCCTGATAGAGAACAGTTTGTTTAATAGGAAGATTTTTAATATTTATGGTGGCTATAAGATCTCTGGTTGCACTTCACAGCGTTATTAACTGTTAATATGCTTCCATGAGGCTGCGATTGTTTTGAGAATATTGTTCATCTTTGACTCATACATTCATTTATTCATTTACTGAATTGCTTAATCGTAGTGGGGTCACAGGGAAGCTGGAGCCTTTCTCAGCCTCGCTTCCATAAACCTTTAAATATGCGAATTTGCGAACAGTTCAGTGGCAAATCGATTCACACGTCGCCCTTCGCGTCCTGTGCAAACGTGGATTTACAGAGTAGACCTTAAATATTTTTTTTTTGTTAAAAATGACCTAATACTTACATTTTTCAATGTTACTCAGATATGTTTACTCAGGAATGTTTATTATGTAGTAAAAGTCCTCGAGCGGTGACTCTTTCTCAAGCAGCCTTACTGTGTGTCGAAATCAAGAGTTCAGATGCAGTACCCAGTAAATCCACTCGCCTTCTTTAGTTTTAAAACAATGAAATGGACCTGGTGGTAAGCGTAAGGTAAGCGTTTCCAGGTAAATTTCATTGTTTTAAAACAAAAGAGGTCAACTTTACTGGGTTTTCAAATATTCTCCACATGGTTCACCAATAAATTATTTCTGTACTTACATGTTGGAGATATATATATATATATATATATATATATATAGTTTTTCTGCTGAAACAGAACTTGTTTGCATGCTCCACCTCTCCAGGGATAAACTGTAGACATATTAGAAATGCAGAACGGGACCTCATTTACTTCAGAGCAGAATTAGAAAAAACATAGGCGACCGAGGTGGAATATTTATCCCTTATAAGCATGAAGATGTGATAAACAGCAGCAGGAATAAACAATATCTGTAAATATATGTAAATTAGGAATAGAGCCTGGGCAAATCTTATAGAACTGAAACCTCATAGAGGAGGCGCATTTCATCTTCCAGGGAGGACTAAAAGTTTAGGGTATAGAGCGGGCACATCTCTCGCTCTCTCTCTCTCAATCTCTCTCTCTCTCTCTCTCGCTTTATCATCTGCAACATTCACCACAAACACAACAGACGCAGTCTTTCATCATCCTGCTTCACACAGACTCACAGACACATACACACACACAGTCTGGTTTCCATAACTTCAGGGGACAATACATAGACTTGCATACATTTTCTGGTAACGTACCGTGGCCCTGCGATGGACTGGTAAGCTGTTCATGGTGTACCCGGTCTTGGCTGAGATAGGCTTCAGCCTCCTCACGACTCTCGTATGATTAAGTGCTTCAGCAAATAAGTGAGATGACATGCACCATAATCCTAACCTTAACCCTAACCTAGCCTTAACTTTACCCTGATCATAACCTAACCCTAACCTTAGAGCCTTCACTTTAAAAATTTAAGGATTTACATTATGGGGACTTGCTTTTTGTCCCCATAAGGACCCACCCAAGCTCCCATAATCCATTCATTCATTCAATTTTCTAATTAGTCCTAATTAGGGTTGCGGGGAGGCTGGTGCCCATCTCAGCCGACACTGGGTGAAGGCGGGGTACACCCTGAACAGCTCGTTAGACCATTGCAGGGCCAACACACATACACACAACCATTCACACTCACACCTAAGGTTAATTTGGAACAGTCACTCAGCCTCCTGTGCATGTCTTTGTACTGTGAGAGGAAACCAGAGTACCCAGAGGAAACCCACACAAGCATGGGGAGAACATGTAAACTCTACATAGACACGCCCGGAGCCTGGGACCTTCTTGCTGTGAGGCGAACATGCTAACCTCTGCACCACCTTGCTGCCCAAGTCCCCATAATGTAACTGAATAAACAGTTTTATGTCCCCACAACATGATGAATACCTGGATCACACACACACACTTGTCAGCCTCCACCCTAATGGAATAACAGGCGTGTTTGCTGAAGTGTCTTTGGTAATTTTTTTGTTGATCAGAGCACTGTATTAAACTCTCACTGTGGAACTGCTTTAATTAAAATCTCACCATCTTACACCTCGGAGGCGAGCAGCTCCCGAGGATAGATCACACCCACACTGAGACTCCTTCAGGGAGGTGGATTCACTGTGTCTCTTCTATTCGGCTATTTATAGGGCGCAGGAAGAGAACGGCTGGTTATTCTATCTGGTTAAATTTAGCTGGGGTCTGTTATTGTGTTATGGCACTGAATGATGATGTGCTCACAGCTGCCATTTGCTATTACATCAATTATTTAATAGATGGTCCATTTACTGGAGTTGGGATTGGGGTTTTATCCTCCTCACTGAATTCACAGATAGATTTGTTTTTCAAAACCTTTTTTTTTTAACATTATTTTTTAGAACGCGCTGGAGGGAGTATGTCTGTCAGCTGGTCTGGGAACGCCTCCATGTCCCCCCGGAAGAGCCGGAAAAAGTGGTTGGGGAGAACAGACATCTGGAACTCACTGCTTAGGCTGCTGCCCCCATCACCCGATCCGGGACCAAGCGGATGATGATGATGATGATGATGATTTTTTTAACAGCATGTCCGCCTCACAGCAAAAAGGTCCTGGGTTCGAGTCCCAGGCTCGGCGCGAGCGTTGTTGCAAGTTGACGCATGTTCTCTCCATGCTGCATGGGTTTCTTTTGGGTACTCCGGTTTCCTCCCATATTAGGCTGATTGGCTGTTCCAAATTGATCCTAGGTGTGTGTGTGTGTGTGTGTGTGTGTGTGTGCTGGACTAATGAGCTGTTCAGGGTGTGCCTTGCTTTCGCCCCAAGTCGGCTGCAATAGGCTCCCCGCAGCCCTAATAGTATAAAGCAGGTTTACACCATTTGGGATAAGGTCCACCCTTCCCCCCAACACCTATGATTAGTTGTGTCCTTTTTTCTAATTCATCCTAAAACATATTCACTCTCCGGTATATTCCATGCCAGATAGAAAAGCAATCACCGGGGTGGGGTGGGGTGGGTTTTTTATATATGAAATACATTACAGACAGTATTGCTTTTCATTTATATTGGATTATGTATAGATGTAAGTAGGCTATATTTAGTTCTGTTAAGAGATTAAGATGAATAAGCTGCAATATGACACTTCCATGTCCTACTGTTTATATATTATTATTATTATTTTTTTTTTTTATTACATCTACCCTCCTGAATGAGGCTGTGGTGAAACAGCTGGCAACATCCCACTTATAACCAACAGGTCTGTTCAGGTGTGAATATTAATTTTATTTCATTTTCTGAACCGCTTTATCCAGGAGGCTGGAGCCCACTTACACTCAGGGGCAACATGGAACGGCCGATAAGCCTAATTTGCACGCCTTTGGACTGTGGGAGGAAACCGGAGTATCCAGAGAAAACCCACACAAGCATAATCGCTCCACACAGAAACAACTCCGCCAAGCCCAGGACTCGAACCCAGCCACTGTGCCGCCCGATGTAATTTTCATGAGGTTTCATGATGAGACCTAATTTTTATTCGTTTTCATGTCTGGCTGATTATCCTGTTATATTATCAGGGTGATGTGTAGAATGTGAATACGGTATTTATTTAGGGCTGAGCGTTCCTGAGACTTTATCGGTTTTAATCCACTTCCAGACAAAAACTAATGGGTTTCTTCACTTCATCAATCTGAGCCAATTACAAATGTGTTTCTTCTTCGGTGGTTTGAATCTGTGCAGTGAGAAACCAACAAAACTGATACGACAGACATGGACCGAACAAATACATTTGGTCAAGAGGAGATATTGCAATGTGCTCCAGAGGGCCAAATATTAATATGATGTGGTTATGTGACATATACATCACATCACATGTATATATGCACACACACACATATATTTTAATATTATACGGTTAAAGGTTTGCATCACAAACAAGGTTTGTCATTTGTGGTTTACTCTTGTTTATATCTTTATACAGAATATTTTTGGATGCTGAAGCATTAAAATTTCCCATCGCTGAAACTAAACCTGTTCCAGCATGATAACGCCCATTGATCTACAGCTCACGGGGCAGTGGTGGCTTAGTGGTTAAGGTGCAATGGGTTACTGATCCGAAGGTCAGAGGTTCAACCCCAGTTCCACCACTGTTGGGCCCTTGAGCAGGCTCAGTTGTAAATAAAATGTTAATTGTAAGCCGCGCTGGATAAGAGTGTCTGCCGCAAATGTTTACATTTTTAAAATCTACATTACTGGACCGGTCATCCTCTATTTGTGACGCTGTGTGCACATTGGGCCACCAACATTCTCACGCATTCTTTCACATGATGACCCACCCAGTAATGTAGATCAACGACAATGCCTCTTTCGGTCTCCATGAATACGTAGTGCGCCAATGAGCGGAAAAACTCAAATGTTCATCAATGACCCCTGACCTTAACCCCACTGGGACGAACTGGAGCACCCAGACCTTCTCACCCCCCTCAGTGCATGAATGAACCCAAATGCCAAGTATTCTGGAAATACTTTCCAGAAGAGTGGAGCTTATTAGAACAAAATGACCAATAATTTGGTTTCTCATTCCAATATGTACATCCTTGGATGAAATCTTTATTAACCCTTAGTTTACCCTCAGTTTGATTGATTGCTAGCAGGATTATTAAAAAAACTACAGGTGGATTCGCTTGAAATTTTTGGCAGAGGCGGAGCTTTGGACAATGAAGGTTCACTTAGATTTTGTAAATAATCAGGATCAAAATCCGGATCCAAGAAATGTTTAAAGCATTCTTTAACATAGTGGGATAGGACGGTTTTTTTGGGGGCTTTTTTTTTGGAAGTGGGGTGATACAGTTGGCCCAGTAGGGGGTGCTGTGTACTTTATATTTTTTTTTTTTCAGGTGGTGCAGGTTTGCGCTCTGTTAGTGCTCTTGGTTAAGTATTGGGATGACCCTGAAAATGGCAACAAGGAATCTCCAAGTGGAATGGTGGAGTGTTAAATGTCTAACGGTAAAGACAGTGTTCAAACCCCTCTAAGAAGAAGATCCTTAAGAAATTACTTAAGAAACAACAACGACAACAACAACAAAAACATAAAGAACAAAATAGCATTTTATTTACTTTTTTATATATACTTGTTCTGTATTTCTTTAGAAAACATGAGTAATATCTATAACAAACACAAACCATGTCGAATGTGCAGATTAAAAATAATCTCGTCTCTTTCCAGTAAATATATCCTCATATATTTGGACAGTCCTGAAAAATAAAGGCCTCTTGGTCCCTTTTTATAAATAAACTCCCAGAGAGAAAGGTCTCATCTGGGAAAGGGAGGCCAAGAAAAGAGATCTGAAATCCATGTCCCACACTCAGTCAGGACTAGTACTACAGAAAACTCCGACACTTGGTATTTTTTTGTTTTTTGTTTTTTTTTTTAAACACAAAGACATCCCAGCACATTATTCAATACTTAACCATTTAATAGCAGAACAGTAAAGAGAGAAATCAAGTTCAGAGACACACCTGACAACAGCAGAAAGTACTGGATGCTTCAGGAACTTTTAAAAGACATTTTTTTTCTTATAAAAGTCTTTAACAGTTTTGAGCCACCCACAATTCCACTCTGATACCTCAAAAAAAAATAAAAATAAAATAAAAAAGCTTAAAACTCTGAGCAATATCCAATAAAAAAGCAGGACTACGCTTATCCTCGCCTACAAACATCGACCAGCAGTAACTTTTTACAACAAATGGCGAATTTTAAGTTCATGTGAATCTTTGCTGGTATTTAAATTAGATACAAACAACCTGATGCTTTCATTTCCATAAAAAAAACGGTCCCAGACCTGCAGGACTGCCTGTTTACACCAACTGATCAAGAAATGGCTTTTTGTAAATGTGTGTGTGTGTGTGTGTGTGTGTGTAGAGAACACGTGCGCCCACTTGCATATAAGTTGAAAGTACAACTACAACATTAAGCGCATGCTGGTAACAACTTTGCACAATTAAAACTTGCACAAGTACAATTTCAGCACAATTTTGGTTCAGATAAAATAAAATGTACAAAAAATAGGGTGGGGGGGAATCAGCTTATAATACAAGATGAACATCATTATTATCATTTATATATATTTTTTAAAAGGTATACAATTCATACCATACAATCAGATTATAAAATTCTAATATCCCTTTTGGAAAACAAATCAAAACAAACAAACAAAAAAGAATATATATATATATATATATATATATTTTTTTTTTATGGAATTGAACCTAATAACAGTAAAGTGCTGATCTGACGTTTCGTTATGATAGTAATTAGTAAAGACTATCCCAGTTGTGGGTTTTTTTTTTTTTTATTAAACATTCAATATTAAGGCCTGGTTCCTTTTAACGTGGTGCTCAAGGGTACAATAATAAGTACTTAAACAGTCATCATAGATTTAAGAGGTACAGCATTGATTGTATTCGTTTAAGCTACAGGATCTCTGACCATGCCGATGGAAAAAGATCTTCACTGAAGACGTGAGCTCCAACCCTAATCCCGAATTTATCACCATCTGCACTGCTGATGTATAATTAGAAATGATTATTTCCATTTATCTTATAAGGTCATGCTTTTATCCAAAGTCACTTCCAACTCAGACAAAATACAGCAGAGTTAAGTACCACTCACAGTCTTCACGTTAGTAGCCCAATGTCTCAACCATGTAGCTACCACCATCCCCGTGGTGCAATCGTTTCTTTCATCCCTATTTGCCTTTAAACTGTGTGTAGCTGGAAGTGACCAACATATTCAGCTGAATGAAACCTGCTGGACTAGTTTTGATCAGCTCGACCCAAGCAGGTCAGACAGATGAAGTAATTCAGAACTCATTCACTGGATGAAGATCAGAGATACAGAGTTTAACTGGCTTGAGCAGCAGGACATGTGATCAGCTTGAACAGCTGGACTAAATTTGGGTAGCTTCAACAGCTGGATGCCATCCAAGCAACTAAACTGGCTGAACACATTTGATCAGCTTCATCAGTTGGAGGCCATTTCATTTAATCGATCAACTGGAGGAAATTTGATCACGTCCATCAGCCAGAAAGAGCTTGGTTAGGGGTTCAGCTCACCTGGCTGGAGAAAGTTCGATCAGCTGGACAACATTTTAACAGCTCAAACAGATGGGCAAAGCTTAGTCGATTCGATAAAGTCTCCTTTGAAGTCTTATCAGCTGAACAAAGCTCTATTGGTTAAACTGTCTTGACAAAATGTGATCAACTTCACTGGTTGGACACAGTTTATTGGAATCACTCAGTTCGGTGTAGCTTGACAGGATAGGCTGGGCCGTGTCTGAACAGATAGGCCGTGCGTGGTCAACTTATGCCAGACTGTGTGTGATCAGCTCGGACAGCTGGGACGTGTGTAATCAGCTGGGGTGCACCTGATCAGCCTGAACAGCTGGGGCGTACTTGATCAGCTGGGGTGTGTGTGATCAGCTTGAACAGCTGGAGAGCATGTGATCAGCTCGAAGAGCTGGGCTGTGTGTGATCAGCTTGATCAGCTGGAGCATGTGTGGTCAGCTTGTCCATGTGTGATCAGCTGGATAGCATGTGATCGGCTTGAACAGCTGGGCCATGTGTGATCAGCCGGGTCGCGCTTGATCAGCTTGAACAGCTAGGGTGTGCTTGATCAGCTGGGGTGTGTTTGATCAGCCTGTCCATGTGTGATCAGCTGGACAGCATGTGATCGGCTTGAACAGCTGGGCCATGTGTGAGCAGCTGGGGCATGCTTGATCAGCTTCAACAGCTGGACTATGTTTGATAATCTTGAACAGCTGGGCAGCATGTGATCAGCTTAAACAGATGGGCTGTGTGTGATCAGAGGGTGATGAGCTTGTAAATGATCAGGGTTGGAACTGAAATCTTCAGAAAACGTAGACTGTATAAGGAGAGAGAGGCAGCTGGTTTAACACAAGCAACAGCAGTCAACCTTAGCATTTACAAAGCTATAGCTGCATTTACATTTATTCCTGAACAGTTCTGGTAAACTTTCCCAAGAAAACCCTCACTGATTTCTTTCTTTCTTTTTTTGTCTTTTAAAACTCCAGCAACACTGAAGTTTCTTAATAATTGGACCAAAACGACACAAAACCCAGACACTTCATCCTCTGAAAAATTTTACCTCCTTTTAAGAAAGTTGCAAAATCATGCATAAGAAATCAGTCAAATGATGGAGATCTGACATGTACAGTGGAACAGATTTATATATAAAAACAGGATAAATAGAGTAAGCAATCATTCTGACTTCCACAATGGTAAGCAGTATGGCTTTTCTTCTTTACACCAAAGCGAACGATGAAAAGGCTGATTTTGGAGTATTGAGTACGCAGCATGTTGTCAGTGTATTGATCGATGTTAATGGGGTCCGTATCTACTGACAGTAAAAGTGGCAGCACAACTCTTCAGAGAGCAGTCATGTGTAAAAAGCTTAAGCGAGTAAAAACAAATGCAGTACTTTACAGAAAGATGCATAAAAAAAAACAAAACAAAAAAGGAATCGCTATTCAAGCCAAGTCTATTCCTCTTTCTGTAATTCACATTCTTTAATTCTAGTAAACTTTCTGTAAACCTACTGCACGTCCTGCATTCAATCAGTCCTTCTGCAGATATTAAATACACCCCATACCATCAATCAGGACAAAAACAGGAATGATCACAGTGGCAAATCAAATATTGCAATCGTATTACTTGCCCAAATGACCTGTTGTAAACAGATGAGCAAAGCGCCTTGATGGTGAAAATTATAATAATAATTAGTGTGAAATGGCTTTCATCAGACGTCCGTATCAGCAAGCGTCTGGTAAAGGTATCAGTGTACGCTAACAGTACTAATTCAGAAAAAGAAAAAAAAAAAAGAGAGAGAGAGAGTGTGTTTACTCAATAGAAGTTAGCACTCATTTTCATTCTAACAAAGTATTCAAGATTTAATTCAAGAATAAATTGAGTTTAAACTTAAGTGAAGAAACAAAATCCAGTCAGTTTTATGTCACTGCATACAGTTCATGTGATGTAACGAAAGCCGAGGTGTGAAATCCCAACCTGCATCCAAGACATGGCTTCAGTACTGATCTGCTAGTGAGGTGTGTTGTGTTTCCAAAAAAAAAATAATAATAATAATTCTGAACAACCCAGAACCATGAAGAACAAACAAACACGGACGTTCCAGAGGAGGTCAAAATCAACAGCATCGCTTCAAAAACCTTATTCATGCAGTCGGAATGCTTCCCTTTCAATTCCAGACACACGGAAATAAGCACAGAATTAACAAACAAAAGAAAGCAATAAGATCAATAAAAAAGTAAAAAGCTAGACAAAAAGTTCTTGGTCTCATGCAACGCTGCTCAATAACCAGCCTGCTAATGTACTCAAAAGTCCGATTCAGTACGCGAGTTCATTTTTACTGGCTGTTTGATGATTTGGCCCAAATTTTACAAATCAGTAACCGATTTATCCAACGTACAAAAGGAGAGAATTTGCACAATGACGTTCGTCTTTCCAAGAAAAAGAATGAATATACCATCAACAAAGCAACAGCTCGCTAGATACAGTACTTATAGGGCTGATTTTACTCCCGTTAATAAACTGAACAAAAAGTTAAAAGTAGCATGTTAATATAAATCATGAAATTCATCTCAATATCCCAGTTGTTCTTAAAATTCGACATTGTGATGTGCCTTAACAGTGTACTCAGCATCGTAACTATACAGTGCACTTGTGCTTCTTTTAACTTCTTTACAAAAATAATTAAAACAAGCCAAGTAAAAAAAAAAAAAAGTATACATGTTGTGTCTTGATGAAAAGTGTATTCGGGCCACCTCTTTCTCTGATTAAACTTTCTCTTTCTCTCTCTCAAGTGAAGACAGATTTATTCAGCAAAAAACTCTTTCTGAGGAAAAAACCCATAGCAACTGAAAATAGCAAGATCAAGAGTCAAGAATTTCTGGGTTGAAGATCAGAATTTTTGAGTAAAATCCTAACAGCTGGTCAGATTAATGACTGCAGGTTATTCAAAATAATTCTGACTTTGTTAAATTGTTAATGAAGCACAAATTGTGCATCTATGCTTCGGTCTTAGACGTCCAGATTGTACTTGAGTTTTTACACCGTTACCCAGAACAACCCTACATGCTACAGAATGATTCAGTAGTGACATGTCTCAGTCGATAGCTCGGCGCTATAATCATCACTCTGGCACTGAAAGATAGCGTAGCATTGATTAATTCTCTGATGGGTCGTAGTGTTGATGAAAACTCTGACTGAAGTTCAGGCTGCAAATCAAATCACTGGTTCAAATTATTGTGCTCAATCTATTATAGTCCATTATTGTTTCCATAGTAACAACTCATCCAGGTTGACTTGTACGGCAGACACGCCACATTATTGGAGGATAACAACGAACCGATGAACCAAATGTTCATGTAAAGTTCTACGTAAGGATTGTTTAGTCAGCATTAATGGAAGGAGTCTCCAGTGTCAGTGCTATGTAAAAGGTCAGTAAGATTTTCACCATTGGAAAACCATCAGGCCAGAGAAGTTTATGATTCTGTGGTAATGCTGGCTAGTGTGTAAGTGCTAGCTTATCTCAGGGACTTTAGATGAATTAAAGTGTTGAAAAATGATAAAACACGTCAGAACAGGCTGCGGTAGAAATGTTCCTCAGTTTTGGGTGGAGCCACGAATCACAGCTATGTGATCACAAGCTCAGTGTTGCATTTATTCCCTCAGTCAAAGAGGTCATGATTCACCCGTAGTCTGTGTGTTTATTTGATTACACAAAAAGTTGTGTGTGTTTTCATGAAATTTCTACCAGAGACAGAGTCTGGGACACTCAAGACTCTATTCGATCTTGGCGATGAATTGAGTTAAATTCTGTTTTTTTATTTTTTTTTTTAAAGGATTCCTTAACATCGAATGAGTGTTGACATTTTGGGGGGTTTCTGGGCCGGGCAAAGTAAAGTACTGTGTAAAGTACTGTATAACTATTGGCTGAAATACAGAATGTGAACCACGGTTCAACTGAACTGCAATAAATTCAGAATGTCATTGTGCTTGGGGATGAATTGATGCTCCTAGAAAAAAAGGAGGGTAAAAAAAAAGAGGCAGCAACATCACACTTACTCGTCTGCCCACAGATCACAGCTTGGAGGTAAGAAATTAGTTTCATTTTCAAAAATACTTAACGTCTCGCAATGAATTTGTTTTAAGCACATAAAGAAAGGTGCAGTGACACCAAAGTCAGCTGACAAAAAAATAATAACAATATTAATAATAATAATAAGAAGAAGAATGACAGAATAAGAATTTATACTTTTGTAGAATAAAGTAAATATGTCAGTTTTATAACTCAAGTCACTGGGGATGAGCAGAGAGAGAGAAAGGGGGGGGGGGGGTGTTTGGTAGTGGGATGAATCCTGTAGCCCTTTTATGTGATAAATTTAGAAACAGAGACAGACAGAGCGAGAAAATCAGATTGAAAGAGAAAGAGAGAAAGAGGTGTGCAGCACATACAGAGATGCTCATTAGATTCAGTACAAATTGCTGGTCTTTGGTCTCCTCTGGCATTTTTCTTTTTAAACCAACAACATAAAAAGGTTAATAAACATAAAACTATAAATGTTTCCTAACACAGCTGACAAGAATAAAAAAAAAATTATTCATATATGAAGTTCAGACTGGAATGAGAGTAAACGATGAGCAGGGGGAAAATATGACATCATAGTAAAAAGGAACATTTATACATTCAGCGTCATGACAAGGAGTTGATCATCAGCGGACCATGCGTTCGTCTTCCCATTTCCTGTTTTTCAGCGTCTATATTTCCCACAGATGGCCTTTTCATTCCACGATGAATTAAGTGCCTCTTTAGCAAAAGAAATTTCATAAAGTCAGTCAGAAAGAAAATACACATTTTTTAAAAAGCGGGTTCTGCTTTAATCTTAAAAAAAAAAAAAATTTAAATTAAAAAAATAAAATAAATGAATGATGCTTTATAAGTTCAGAAGTGGAAAAGAAGGAAGTGCGTCTTTACTGCCACCTGGTGGTCTTCTCATGTATTTCAGCTTTACGTCCTTTTTAACTGAACGTGAAACATAGTCTGAAGGACTGAGGTCCGCTTCGTGATGCGGCGTCTCACAACAGAACAAAGACAGACCTCAGAAAGGGTCTACTCCAGACATTTGATTAAAATAAGCCAAAATATCTTCTCTGTTGAGACGATGAAAATAAATAATGTACAGAATGCTAAGAGAATGAACAGGTATGATGAGGAACTTGGTTTATAAAATGGCACCTTGTAGTTTAAATGATGGAGGTCCCTGTTTCAGCAGATCCCACATTCAGAACGACGGTGGAATCCGATCCTGCACTCTGCCACCTGACCAGACGCTCAGCTGAACACCAATCAGGACTCGCTCTGCAGAGTGCTGGCTGCGCGTTACCTGCTGTCTCGAGGGCCGGTGAGGGATGGGACGTCTATGGTTTCTGAGGGCCCGGGGACAGGACGACAGGAGTAGACAGTCCGTCCACGCTCAGCGCCGGGATGTGGATCTGATTACTCCCGTTCGAGGGAAACTGTTACAAGAACAAGAAGAGCAAATGAACTGCTGTGGTTGACTGGGAAGTGATCAGACTTCACAATAAAGTCACACGGTCACATCACACACACTACCATAAACAAGTAGATCTCAAATTCTGTTGTTAATCATTGTGTGATTTTGATTTTTATTCGTTCAAGTATAACTTGGGTGTAATGAAGACTAAAAAATATCCATGTGACCACATGAAACCCCTTGGCTGATGGCGTATCTTAATCTTGTTTCTGAAAGTAATACAGATACATATATACAAGAGGAGCTCAGAGTGAGTGCACAATGGTAAAGGAGCACATCTGGATGGAACACAACACAAACACGACAGCAGCACAAAGTGAGTGCACACTGCCAGTGCAGTACACCATCTTGCTATTGGAATCACACAATGCAAACGTGACTAATAACAGTAACTATTTACTGTAAACATTAACACATACAGTTCATTTTATGCATGTGTCTGGAGGCCACAAAGATATATATGGTAACCAAATTTCAGAACAATTGGTCAATTATTACAGGCTGTAGTGCTACCACGACGGACGCACAGACAGACGCCAAAGGAAACAGCAATCCCCATTCAGCAAAGTAGGCCAAGGGGCAAATAAATAAATAAATTAAATTGAAAAAGCATAATAATTATTATTAATAACAACATCTTGCTGCCACTCAAGTAAAAGAAACCAGAGGTCCCCCAATGAGATAATTACACCAGCCGCTACCTAGCCATTATACACCACTGGCAGCCATTTTGCAGACCTTAAACTTGACCTTATGTTTTTTATAAACTTGTTTCAGTCTTTGGTCCTAATTTGTTACCCTGAAAATCTGACAATTAATTATCAGGTGGTTCTTGAGAAATAGGCGTGTATAACCACAAAATAAATGTAAAAAATAACAAAATGCACAAACTGACAGAAGCAATCTTTTGCACTTTACTCTGATATACAAAGTTATCACATTACACCAATATAATATTTATCATGCTATAATGTCAACCTTTTTAGTTCCGAAGCACCACGCAAGCGGAGCACTATACCTAAGAGAAATTGGAAGAGCATGGATCTGAGTTTGTGTCCGTTGGTCCGTCCGTGTACACATGGGAACCCCGTGGTGACACTGGCATGGCGGTATATAACTGTCGTAATGGGAATGAATGTCTGAGAGATTGTACCTTCTTCTACCCCATCTTCCCCTCCAAACTGTTACTTGTTTCAAGCCATAAAATTTAATAAAATACACTTTTAATAATAAAATAAAACACTTTTATAATAAATAAAATACACATTTTAACAATGTAAACAGAATTCTATATGCCATATGCACAGATAGTAGATATCTGTTTTTTTAGCTGGCAAAAGACACTATTACTGCAAGGCAGTACATTACTCATTTAAATAGAAAGGCTTTTAACCCAATCAGGGTGAGGAAGCGCATGATGTTTCTGGCGAGTATAACATGCTTACGAAGGTAAACCTATCTAGCGGAATGGCATCTCGCTACCCTGTGGTGATATCGGGTTTCCATTAAAGAAAACTGATCTCAATAGAGTAAGACTTTCAGACAATATCAAAACTTTGGGGAGGGGGCGGTCATAACGTGGCGGTTATCATCAAAACGAGGTCACATTGAAACTTGGTATCAGTAGGAGTTCATTTTTTTCGGAGCTCCGCTTTGAGGCAGTCCCGAAATCGTAATTATATTTTTATGATATTTTGACATATTATCTTGTTACACCTTGTTATAATGTGGCAGGTTTGTCAGAATAACCGAAAATATATTACAAATTACAATATTTTATTTCTAAAATACAATATATTAAAAATTGCACACTTTTTTTTGTTTTGTTTTTTGATTTGTTTGGGGATCAAAATAACATGAAACATATCTTGATAACCTGAACATTCATTCATTCGCTTTCTAAAGCTCTTAAATCCTAATTAGGGCCGCGGGAAGGCTGGCGCCTATCTCAGCCGAATCTGGGCGAGGGTGGGGTACACCCTTTACATCTCGCCAGGCCATCGAAGGGCAGAAACACGCTGACGGCAATTCAATGGCCTACTCTTTACGAACGACAGCAATTGGTCTTCTACATGTCTCTCACCACAGGCCTTTGATAACCCAGTTAGTGACAACTCGGCAATAGTGCGGCTTGAACCACCGAGCCACCACTGACTCATAACCTGAAAATGTCCATGTTAATTCATTCATTCATTCATCTTCTTCCGCTTGTTCCAGGGGTCGGGTCGCGGGGGCAGCAGCCACTTCCTCCAGCTCTTCCGGGGGGACGCTGGCGTTCCCAGACCAGCCGAGAGATGTAGTCCCTCCAGCATGTTCTGGGTCGGCCCCGGGGTCTCCTCCCGGTCGGA
>JAOUQZ010000030.1:13379275-13391112 GCA_028564935.1 Neosilurus hyrtlii
CTCAGCTCCCGCTTCACCATGACGGACCGGTACAAGCTCTGCTTTACAGCAGAGGCTGCACCGATCCGCCTGTCAATCTCCCACTCAATGCCCATGTTATACATTAAAAACTTCAGAACTTGTAATGGGTTTCTGGTGGAACCCAGTGTAAGTAAAGTACAGTCAAGGATAAAAAAGAAAGAAAGAAAGAAGTGAATTCTAAATCAAGAGTTAATTTATTGAGCTAATACTCTCATACAGTTGGTACTAATTACAACACCTCGTGTCTTTATGTGAAAATAACCGGTCTGGCCTGTACCCACCATCAAGTGAATCATTTCCACATGGCCTGGAGTGTGTTATTCTGCTCATACCACAGCTTCTTCTTCACCAATAACAGTGATTCATTTATTAATGAATGGTATGTAACACATTTCAATGGTTTATAGTTAGATTTAATACTGCGGAACATCCTTGAGACAAGTTTATTCCTGTTCTCAGCTATCTTACAGCTGTGAAGAACAGCTGTATTCTCACCTTCATCTCTCTCTCACAAAAAAGCTCAGCTTGTCATTTTACAGAGTTACTAAAAAGTACAAACTCCTCCTTCATGAAAACTTGCTGGCAAACTTTTCACCGCAGTATGACAGTTATAAAGAGTTCACACTGTCACTTTTTTGCATTAATGTCTCCTAATTAAAAAACCTCATCACGTTACAAACAGTAACGCACTACACCAAGCGAATCTGGTGAATATCTCCTCATGGTATGCTAGCTGTTCACGGTTCACCTCCCGGTGTTCGCACACAGCTCTGGATCTCTAGATGGGACACAACCAAGGGGGCTTTTAGTGAGCCACACACCACCATTCCAGCCAATCAGAAAAAGGGCACTCCTAAGCAGACCAAATATTGTCAGTGTCATTGTTAGTGTCCTTGCCTTGGCAGTGCTCGTCTATGAATTTGTGGGCGGAGCTTCAGAAAACATTGAACACTGAAGGGAGGTGTGTATTTTCTTTTTAGCTCCCAATCTTAATCAACGACTTCATCATTATTATAAATCTTTCCTTTTATAGTTAAAGCTATTGTCCAAGGTGTCCTATTGCCCATTAACAAACAATGAAAGGGTTCTAAAGCACAAGGAATAACATTCCACTTGTAATTATTGTATCTACAGAATAACTGCATTCTTTATTCTCTTTCCCAGAAAAATAAATCGAAAGTCCAAAGTTTTTATAGAATTTTATTTGTATCATGGTATTTCACCACCACGGGTAACAATATGACTCAAAATTAAGTGCAAAATGAAGCAAAAATTCTCAATCCTGTTTACATTTATAAAGCTTAGTGTAACCAGTCTCTGGTAAGATGGCGGTACTTCGGCACGTTCCGATCAGAACCGATATACCGAGCAGCACCGGTCTTGTGTTTATGTCAATGCTTTAAGCAATTCCTCTCAATATATTACATTTTATTTGCTCGTTACTTCTGTATTTTTTTTTTTTCAACGTTGATGCAGTGCACACAACCCACAGGGATTCCTGCGAGGAAAAAACGCAGTATAAAGAAATGCCTGGTCAGGACTGGACTACGTACTCCACATCACATGGATGGTGGCTCAGTGGTTAAGGCTCTGTCTTACTGATCCGAAGGTCAGGGTCAACCCCCACTTCCACCAAGCTGCCATTGTAGGGCCCGTAAGCAAGTTGTATAAAATTGATAAATGTAAGTTGCTCCTGGTAAGGGTGTCAGCCAAATGCCATAAACGTAGGTATAAATGTATCTGCTGTGTGTTTTTAATGTTTCGGAGTATCCACTACAGCCAGCAGAGGGAGCAGTGTTCTAATCTAAAAGCATTTTTTTCAGGGAAAAATCAAAAAACCTTACAGACTTGCACAAATACTGAAGTTTGAGAGGTGGAACATCTAAGCAAGAACATAAGACAAGATACGAGTCCCAGGTGAGGCGGAGCTACTGAAATATCTAACAACACGACATCAAACACGACACATAACTCAGAATCCGAATATGAAAACTAGCATTTTTGCAGTACTGGAACAGGAAACATCAATATTTGTGTGTGTGTGTGTGTGTGTCCTGTGTGTCCTGGTCTGCAGACTCGCTGTGACTAGCGCAGTGTTTCAGGCGGATCCTCGGCTCAGTAATAAGACAGGAAGCTGAGAGGTAGCAGATGGTTTGGTGGGACCGTGCTGTGAAGCTGGAAAAAGTGTGAAAGCGGAAGACAGGAGGGGAATTCTCACCTGGAAGGAGAGCTTGGCAGGACTGCGTGGGGCGATGGGACTCAGCGTGCTCCAGAAGTGGATGGTGGACGGGAGGGGACTCGGCGTCAACAACACTGGGGTCTGGGAGGGAAAATAAAATGTAAAAAAACTTTTACAGTGAATAATCAAGCAACCGGACGATACAGCTATGATCAATCTACATCCTGTACATTACCTCTAACATGAACAGGAGATTATTTAAAAGCAACAACAACAACTCAGGAGCAACATTTCTAACCGGAAAAAAATTCTAATGAAAAAAAATCTAAAATAAAATTAAGCACAGAAACAGAAATGTAACATTTTAAAGGTGTGAAGCACCGGTACTAATCCTGCAGAAAACATTCTTAAGGAATAACGTGAAAATCTGAAAATACAAAGGCAGGGTGTGACTGTGTACCAAGTCGGTTGCAGGTTGGTGTCTCAAAAACCCTCACACCACCTCACACACACACACACACACAAAGAGGGACAGAGAGAGAGGGGGCACTAAAGAGAAAGACAAACAAAAAGAGAGACAAATTCACACGTGAAGAGATACACACCAATACACCAAAAAAGGAGACACAAAAGAGAGACACACAAAGAGAGTCATACAGAGACAGAGAAAAATGCACAGAAAGACAGAGAGAGAGAGAGAGAGAGAGAGAGAGAGAGAGAATAAGACAGGGACAAACAGAGAGATATAGACAGAGAGAGACATAATAATTAAGTGAGAGAGAGAGAGAGAGAGAGAGAGACAGGGACAAACAGATATATAGACAGAGAGAGACAGAGAGATATATAATAACTGAGTGAGTGAGAGAGAGAGAGTGGGAAATACAGACCACAGCGAAAGACAGACACACACAAAGACAGAAAGAGAAATACAGAGAGAGATAAACACAGTGAGACAGTCACCCAGAAAAAAAGGACAAAAAGTGAGACAGAGAGAACGACAGAGACAGACAGACTAGAGAGAAAGAGAGACACACACACAAAAAGAAGAGAAAAACCTGGACACACACACACACACACACACACACACACACACACACACACACACACCAGACTAAACAGAACTGATATTTTGGACCACATAGTTCTCTTAACTTACTGCCCACTCGGACTATTTTCAGAAACCCACCTCCTTCTACACCAATCTGGGTTGAAACAGAAATAGAGCTGCACATGTTTTTTATTTTTTGATGAATAATTCCTTGGCTGTGTGCCGTGTCAGCGCCGCCCCCGGTGTTCGTTCCCTGGGTCTGCCTCGTGGGCGGATGCTGTAACTGTGAACACGTACGTCACTGAAGGAGAACCGGCGTGCTGCGCAGGAGATACAGTGACTCTGCTGCTCGAAATATGCATCGCGAAAGTAGAGTGAACTGCATATGATATGATTCATCCTGAAACAATACGCACTCCGTTTGGTTCACACGACCAAATCAGGCGTCTTTTGAAGACGCATCAGGACTGACCTCGAGATTTAATACGATAATAAAACGCCAGACAATTAGCCAGTTATAATTAATTAGGATAATGAAGGTGTGATTAATCAAGGAATTGGCAATAATGACTCACATATGATTCATTCCTATCAGCTTAAATAATAACATAAAATAAAAGAAACTACTCACCAAGGCGTGAGAGGTGATGACGGTGGGTGTGAGGGTGTTCGTAGTGCTGCCTGGAGCCAGCAGGCTATTGACCGCCGCGCTGACTTTATCCAGAGAGAGGCCAGAGGGCAGCAGCGACGGAGAAGAGGGAAGCTCTAGCACGCGAGGCTTCTTAGATTTGGGAGGCTGAACTTCCTGAGTGGAGGCTGGTTGTGTTGTTGCGGTGGTGCTTGTGTCCTCCACTGAGACACAACAAGAACAACGGAGATGATTAACGGTGGTCATAACAACCGCATAGACTGCACTGAAACTGAGATCAAGTGTACCAGGTGGCTGCGGGTCGTCGTTCTGTGACGGTTCTACCACTGGTTGTACTACAGGCTCTGGACAGGAGGGTGGAGAGACATCGATGGGTACCGGAGTCTCAGTAACCACCGAAGTAGACACCGGGATCGTCTAGGAGATGGAAGAGCCAGAGCATGTTATTGGTTTAACTGTACGCACAGTACGAATCATTAAGGTTAAAGATTCCGCTTTAATGTTCACCTCGGCTTCGGGTTTGACGTCCAGTTCTACAATGTCCAGCAGATCTTCTCCAGAATTGATGTTCGCGTCTTTGGCTTCCCCGACAGGTGGAGGTTTTATGACCACAAACACAGAATGACCCTGTTGAGAACTGACAACACAATCGTTACCGGCTACCTGGATCAGCGACGTCAGAGAGCTGGGGTCGGACACGCTCGTCAGGTAGATCTGAGGGGGATCAGTGAGGCCCTGGTTCTTCTGCGCCTGGCCGTTCTGCAAAAAAACAACCAAAAAAAAAAAATAATAATAATAATAATAAAAAAAGTTGTATTAGATGTATTACGTAGCGGAAAAAGAGTCCTGGGTTCAGATTATGTCTGTAACTGCACTCACACAAAAGAATAGAGGAAAACGGTGTGTGAATGCGACATGCAGCATGAATAATGCATCAGTGTAAATAGTCCCTGTATGGAAGCTGGTTCTAATTACCCATGTATTATCTTATGTTCTGCAAGTTTTCTATGACTGTTCCATATTAACAGCATGTCTACCTGCACTAGCTTCAAAGTTATTAGCGCTCAAATTCCTGTGACCTTGATTTTGATGTTTCACGATGACTCAAGGTCAAAGATAATCAGATAATCTAAAGGCTTGGATATGGTTTCCGATCTGCCCCTCGTTGCATCTATGGGTCCATGTCTCTTTGTTTCTGAGATAGAAGCAAAAAAAGGGGGAAATGAACATCTCCAAATCTTTGTGACCTTCTCTGACCTTGAACTCTGACCCAGACTTTCTAAAATCAAATCATCTCTGGCACTCTGGTAGCGTAGTGTCCCCACCAAGACTGGTGAAAATCCATGCATGGGAGTGGTCAGGATTGTTCATAGGCAAACACTGGTAATTACAATACCTGAATCAAAACTCTATTTTGGGCCGAGGTACAAAACACTTAAGAAACAGACAGAGAGAAAAGGCACTGAAAAGTAAATACACCCGGCACAGCAGTGTTTAAAATAAATAAAATACAAAAATGATTTTAAAAAATGTTGTAAAAGATTTCTCCGTTCCTTTTCCTCCGTTCTATGTGTTTGGCACAAAGATCACATGCAAGCTGTGGCACCGCTGTTTGTTTTGCTATCAGTGCTGCGCACTCACAGGTAAGGACTTGCTTTTTTTTTTTTGTTCGTATAACTTTTTTTTTTATGGTGCCAGCTTTGCTTCAGTTCACAAACTGGGTGTGACTTCTTTTTTTTTCTTATGTCTGCATACAGTATTATTTGGGCGGATAATCAGTTCTGATCAGCTTTAAACAAGAAACGCCTTTGTAATAACCAAGGGGTTGGATGGTGGTGGGGGGACACAGGACTGAAGTAAAGATATTCATTCATCCATTTTCTAAGCCGCTTAATCCTAAGGGTCGCAGGGCGGCCGACGCCCATCTCGGCTGACTCTGGGCGAAGACGGGGTGCACCCTGGACAGCTCGCCAGACCATCGCAGGGCCAACACACATACAACCATTCACACTTACACTCACAACTAGGGGCGATTTGGAATCACCAGTTAGCTACATGTTCAGGTTTTTCACTGTGGGAGGATACCGGAGTACCTAAAGGAAACCCACACAAGCAGAGGGAGAACATGTAAACTCCACACAGAAATGCCTGAGCCTGGGAATCGAACCCCGGGCTTTCTTGCTGTGCAGTGGACGTGCTAACTACTGCGCCACTGTGTCACCCTTGAAGCAAAGATACTCACCCCCTTAAGATTTTGCCCGTTGCAAGATAAAAATAAAATTCTATTATAAAATACCGGCACAATGTGTTTAACCAACTCCACCCTGAAGAGACGACCTGCTCTGCATGGCTCCAAAAACAGCTGGGAGACAAACCGCATGAAGAACAGTACTGTACGTGTTTATGCCTCCAACCAAACGGATCCTTTATAATGACTGTCTGTACGAGTATTTCGTTACGAGCCACGAAAATCAGTGTTTATTTACTCATTATCCCATGACCTCATGCCTGCTGCTCTTCCTTTTTTTTCCTGGTTGTTTGTTTTTTATCTGCATTTTACTGCCTGCTCTTAAACCATGAAAAAATATAAAGTATTTAAAAAAAACATTTTCAGTCTTATCATAATCCTTCATAAAGTCATGTAGCATATTTAAGGCTTAACAGGTCCTGGCCCAGCACAGCACGACAATAAGACTGATCTGACAACCCACACACACACACTCACAGAACACTGTGCCTGCCAAATTAGCTGATAACAGCAGGCACAATAAACATGTTTACTCTGTGGGACTAAATTATAACACGAGTAAACAAGGCCTATTAAAGCGTTTCTTAAAATTAAATTGTTTTACTTTTTTTCTGACTACATTTTCTGTGGCAGCTCGGCTCACGCTAAGTCTGAAACGAAGCACAACAAATCCTGGTATTTAGTAGCTGGGAAATAATGCACACAGGAAGTGTTTAAGTCACAGCCAAATACTGCTGTGTTTGCAAGCTAAAGTGTGCACGATTAAATCATTTATCATAACACTGCAAGAATACTAAACGTATCATTTCTACACAGACCTCGTTACAAAAAAAAGTAATTATATGACTGATAGAAGACAAAAGAATAAATCATGAGGTATTTAAAGTTGATGAACACACCGTTGGGGCAGCAGCAGAGGCGGAGGGTGTCTGTGGGCTGAGGGCAGGAGTAGCGCAGGGTGAAGGTTGGGTCACTATCACTTGCAGTCCGCTGCTGTCTGCTGTAGACGGAGTGACCGCTGCAGCCTGCTGAGCTTCTGTCTGACACATCCGCATCTAGAGGACATGAACAAAAAAAGATCAGGAAAAAAAAGAGAGGAAAACCAGAGGGACACTGAGAATGCAAAGTACCTACGCCACACAGCACAGATAATGCAGCTCTGTATGGGTACTGTTTTAATTATCCATGTGCTCATCTCATGATATGTTCTAAAGTACATGGATGTGACCAAATTGGCAAAAAAAAAAAAATCTCTCATTTAAAAGATTTCTTTAAGAAATGGCTGGGGTTTGAGTTTAAGGTCACTCATGGTCAAAGGTTGGTCTCATTTTCCTATTAGTGTTCCGTAGTAACGGCATGTCTATCAGTCTTGTTTCAAGGTTATCTCCAAAATTCTTGACCTTGCTCTGACCTTTACCTTTGACCGTGGCATTCCAAAATCAAATCATCCCCGAAGCTCAGGTAGGGTAGTGTCCCCACCAAGTTTGGTGAAAAACTATGCATATGGGGTGGGGGTGTTCTAGATATCTTTTTTTATTTACATCTATTCAATTATTCACTCACAAATTTTCTATGCCGCTTAATCCTAATTATTGAATCTCAGCGGACTCTGGGCGAGGTACACCCTAAACAGCTTGCCAGGCCATCGCAGGGCCATTCACACTCACTCTCACACCTATGGGCGAATTGGAGCAGCCAATTAGCTACATGTTTTTGGACTGTTGGACGAAGCTGAGAGGCGGACGTGCTAACCACTGCGCCACAGTGCCGCCTATATACAAAGTTAATCTTTTACAATTTAAACAGTCACAGGACAAAACAACGCTTCTATGTTTGCAATCCATGCAGCCTGAAAAATACTGGAATTGTGCAATGACTCCTTGAGAGAGCATCCTCTTTTACAATCGAGTAACTAAAGTATGCTCTGAAAACCTCATCGAATCCTGGAAGTGATGAGCAAACATCCACCTCAATGATTCCGAAAGCTGTGTCCAGAAAAGTGTACATACGATACATGAACCAGGAACACCGTGACTGACGCAGAGCCATCGGAGAGTGACAGGCAAAAATACGTAAATAAATCACAAAACAGGACATGCAAGCGTGTGGCGTCAAATCCATCAAATTCATATTCAGCGCTGTGTCTGAAATGCTGTACTGGATTCTACTCATTTACTGATTTTGATGGAAATGTAGTAAGCAGTACATGACAGTTACCCTGTTGTGACGCACCATTCCGGAGGAAACTTCCAGTGTACAGCCAGAGCACACTTCTTCCCCTTCTGCATACCATGATGCAATGCTATGACTCCCAAGCACCCCCTCTCAAGCACTTAAATCCCGCATATGAACTCCAGTTATCCTCTCTCACAATGTTAAAGAATCCTTTAAAAAAATTCCCAGATCAAGACTTTTGATCCAGATCATCTCCAAAATCTAATGGAGTCTTTATTTTCCAAAGTCCCACCTCAAGGATAAATTCGATAAAAATCCACACATTATTTTTTGTGCTAATAAACAAAAACACAGACTGCGGGTAAAACATAACCTCCTCATCGGAGGTAACAAATTTAAAATAAATAAAGGTGAACTATCACTGACGTAGTAAGTTTTAATGTTTTCTTGTTTTTACAAGAACGAAAAGCCAAATCGTTACGGAATGCTAGCTAACGAGCTCGCTGTGAATGAATGGCATGCCTGCTAGTTAAAACAGACAGAATTTACTGTACATGATACTTTAGTGGGGTTGCTAGCAAGCATTCATTACAGATTGTAGCAAAAGGCTGGTTTTCTGACTGACTGCCATGAGCGCCGTGTGTGAGATAGACCGTGACAGTACAGATGGACTAATTTAGCAGACTGCATGGAAGTTGTCAAAACTGTATGCCAGGGTATCTCCTGATACTCACCTCCTGCTGCGGTCGCTCACTACTGCTCGGTTTAGGCGTGTTCTCCAGCGGAAGCTCCGTTTTCACAGCTTTGCTGGAGCTCTTGCAGGGCGTCTGAAGAGACTGGATGGTGAAGGTGGAGTAAAGTCCTGACTTCATGTAGTCGTTGCGGGAGCTGCGCTGCCCCGAGCTGGGAGACGAGCGTTGAGGCTGCAGGCTCTTGGACAGGGAGACTATGGTGGCACCGGTGCCCCCTGCTGCTTTGGATTGTATACACGTCTCTGTTTTGTCGCCGCCGATCATCCGCTGGGCGTCCTCAGGGCTCCTGAGGCCGTCGGCGGAGTTAGGGTCGGGAAAAGTCACAAATTTGTAGACAAACTTCTGACCGCTTACTTTCTTTATTATGTTCTGTTGAGAAAAATCAGAGTGAATCAGAAGAACATGCGTCACAACATGAGACTTTCCCGGAACAGCTATTATACTCTTTCTCTATTATATTAGATTCCAAATATGCCTTAAAGTTAATATTTTAGTAAAAGAATAATAAGTATCTATGATAACAAGGTTCCTATCTTAAAATGCCTTGTTTGCATGATGATAATTAGCAAAAATAAATAAATAAACATTCAAAGCTTTCTTCAGTACCCAAGGCCTTGCTAAGGGTGGGATCACACTAGAGGTGCAATAGAAAAGCGACTGACGCAAATTGAGAATTTTGCGATTTTTAAACAAATTTTAAAATTCATGTCAAGATGTTTTGCGACTCCCCATGCTAACAAATATTTAATTGCTACTTAACTATGTATATCATGAAATGTATGTATATCATGAAAAATTTTTGCGATGAGTTCACGAACCAGGTGACCAAAATGTGATGCCGCGAATGTCGCACAACAAATTTGAGCCTATTTTGGGAACAGTAAGCAACAGCCACAAATTGCCATTCATGGCAGTCACTTTTCTATCATGCCTCAACAATATATAAAAACTCCTTTTAACACAGATAAATTCCACAGCATCTGCTGCATCACTAACCTGCACTTCATTTCTAAATCCTGCTGTTTATTTATCTGAACATATAGAAAGCGCTGCTCCGATAACACGGCTAACATGGCTCCGATAACACGAGTGCTAATACAAGCCCAGAAATTCCTTCAACAACAAAATCCAGAATACGCACGCAGGACCACTTTGGCACTCACCTTGTCATAGTAGTAGCGTAGTGCGCGGCTCAGCTTGTCGTAGTTCATGTTGGTTTTGTTCTTGCGCAGCCCCCAGAGGCGTGCCACCTCCTCGGCATCCAGCAGCTTAAACTCGCCATCGTTGGACGTCCAGGAGATCAGGTGCCGCTGGTTCTGATCGTCCAGGAGGTGCAGCAGGAACTGCCACAGCGTGATGGACGGGTCCATGGCTGCACAAAAAAAAAAACACACATGCAAATATAAAAAAGTCTAAACAAGCTTAGATTAGCAGAAGTAACTGCAACATAAACTGAAGACATTTTAAAGAATATTTTAATAAGTTACACCTAAAACATCTAGAAAGTGACCCTCATGCTAAAGGACAGTGTTTATTCTTTAGAAGAGACTCAGTTACTCCATGCAGGATTGAAGTGCGGCAGTTTTGTCCCATTACACGATGAATAAACTTCATTCCAGACCAAAAAAAAAGGGATTTTTTTTTGGATGAACTCATTTTAGAATACAAGAAGGAGACTTTAGAATCACGGCTGGAAGTCAGAAATCTTTAAAGTGCAGTTTATAAAACGTACAACCATCTCTGGACCTGTTCACCGAAAAAGAAACCAAAAGAGGCGTGGCTCTACCAACTGTGAGACATTACCACATCCATTAACTGATTACTCTGCCAAAAAATTCAAGGTTCAATGTCTCTGCCCATTTATTTGGTTCATAGAACATATTTTTTTTTTATTTGGAGACAAATTTTCTGTGCACTTGTCAGGTGGAGGTGTCAAGTTCTAATGAAGTTGGAGAACATTACTGCTGTAAAATGAGCTTCTACACACATTCAGTACCTCCAGCATTTCACAGGGGATTTTTTTTGGTGGTCATGGCATCTAAAAATACCAAATTTTGCGACTGAATAAAAAATAAAAAAATGTAAAAATTGATGCACCTTGCAAATTTTTAGGCTTAAAAAAAGAAATAATAAAAATTATTGCAGGATTTCCTGAAAATTGCAAAAAAATTGTTGCGCACATGTCCACATTTTCATATCTTTAATATCATGAGCAACGTAGTGACGCACGGTGATGCAAAACGCAACACTTGATTGGTGAAACTCGTGCTACAACACAATGATTCATCAAATTTGTGGAACTGATTTTGCGTGAACTGGCGCGATTGCGACATCGCGATTTCCGGGAGAGACTGACAAGGGTTATGGGTGATTATCTCAGGAATACATTCTGGTGGCATGGACGGCCCTTAAGGTGAAATGTGTGTACTCACTCCATGTAGGTAAAACTCTGTCATGCACAGTTCAGGGAAGAAATTTAACTGAATTTGCATTAAATCTGGATGTTTGAATCAAGATCATGCCACAATATAAAAAAAAACTATTTCTCTTTTATAAAATAAAAAGCTATTTTGCAAATTTACACTTTAATTCCAATAGAAAGTTTCTAACAATCCTACTTATCAACTAACGTGATGCTAACTTGCTACATAATACTGTGTTTCCCCGATAATAAGACACTGTCTTATGTTTTTCGGCTCAAAAAACACCATAGGGCTTATTTTCGGGGTAGGTTTTATTTTAATTAACATTAACAGCAATTTCAA
>JAOUQZ010000030.1:13405401-13423240 GCA_028564935.1 Neosilurus hyrtlii
GGCTGTCTTAGCAGAAGTCACATCAGATGAAAATGTGGACAGGAGAGCGTGGTAGGAAGCCAGATCTGATTCAAGGTCAGATTTCTTCCACTTTCTCTCAGCTGCTCTGAGTTGTCTACTATTTGACTCCATGTATTAATAACTTTAAAGCTTTGAAGAGTTTATTTTAATGTAAAAAGAAAATTTTAATGATGTAATCTTCAGTAATCTTGCCCCAAAGCCACTCTGTTGTGTAGTTTTTGCTTGTTTGGATATTATCGAATCATTGGGTTAGACTCACGTCAGATTCAGAGTCGACTCCGACATTTCTGGAATCGAACAGCATGACCCACACGTGCACACTATTTTAACGCATGCGCATATTAGTCACAGTAGGGAACGTAACAGAAGGAGCACGCGCAACGACTGAATAACAAATAGTAATTTGCTACATATATAGGTACCCTACGTAGAGGTTAAAATAACGGTTTCAGCAACCTACGTAGTGCACTAGAGTTTCAAAACGGGCCCATTTTGGATGTAGCCAATAAAGCTGTAAGGTCAAGTTTTAGAACGCGAGTAGTGGTTAAAGTTCAAACGTGTTGTCTTTGAAGCTGTACTGACAGAAATTAAGTGTTAAAATGTTGATTTATTTTTAAAAAATCATGAGTTAGAAAGTATTAATAGTAGTTATCTAACTTAGCCTACACAGTCCCCTGGGTTTATTTTTAACTTTAATAGTTAAACCAGGACAGGAAGTTAACCGATACGCGTCAGCTGAGTATCTATCTATCTATCTATCTATCTATCTATCTATCTATTTATTTATTTATTTAACAATTACAGAGAAATAAAAGTGTTAATTTGACTCGGAAGATCATGGCAGGACCTGAGCTGCTGTTGGACTCCAGTATTCGTGTGTGGGTCGTGTTGCCTATTGTTTTCATCACATTTTTGGTTGGAGTTTTACGACATTATGTTACTAAACTCATCCAGAGTGACAAGAAGGTGGCGTTGGAGCAGGTGTCCGACAGGTGAGGGCCAGAAACAACCCTGCACGTGCAAAAGGTGGTGTGTTTTTAATATATCTTATAATTTAATGCCACATGTTTATATCGCACGTTTTTGTAAATAAGAAACACAAAACAATCGGACGCACAAGAGGCACAAATAACCACATACCAAGAAATAAACCCAACTGAACTGATTTATTCCTTCATTTCATTTATTACTTCATTTCATTTATTACTTTACATTTTTCCAAGTAACAGAGAAGGGTGGTGGTGATCTGTTGTGATTGGTTGTTGGGAGTTACAGTGATATGCGATTGGTCGTTGGGAAGAGTGGGATCTGTGATTGGTCATTGTGAAGAATAGGAATTTCTGATTGGCAGGTGAGAAGAACAGATATTTGTGCTTGTTGCTGGGAACGAGTGTGTATTATTGGTCACTGAAAACAACCGAGATCTGTCGTTGCAAACAGTGGAGATCTGTGATTGGTTATTGGGAACAACAGGGATCTGGGATTGGTTGTAAGGGCAATGGTGGCTCAGTGGTTAGGGCTCTGGGTTACTGGGCCGAAGGTTGGGGGTACAAGCCCCAGTACCACCAAGCTGCCACCTGTTGGGCCCTTGAGTAAGGCCTTGAACCATAAATGCTCAGATGTATGAAAACGATAAATGTAAGTCGCGCTGGGTAAGAGTGTTTGCCAAATGCCATAAATGTAAATATTATTCTCGTTGGGAACAACAGGGATCTGTTATAGGTTGTTGGGAACAATGGAGATCTGTGATTGGTTGTTAGGAACAACAGAGATCTGTGCTTGGGCATTGGGAACAACAGGGATCTGTGATTGGTCACTGAGAACAATGGAGATCTGTGACTTGTCTATGGGAACAACTGGGATCTGTGATTGGTCGTTGGTACAACAGGGATCTGTGATTGGTCATTGGGAACACAGGGGATCTGTGATTGGTTGTTAGGAACTACAGGGATCTGTGATTGGGCATTGGGAACAATTGAGATCTGCGATTGGTCTATCGGAACAACTGGGATCTGTGATTGGTCTTTGGCACTACAGGGATATGTGATAGGTCATTGGGAACACTGGGGATCTGTGATTGGTTGTTAGGAACCACGGGGATCTGAGATTGGTCGTTGGGAACAATGGGAAATCTTTGATAGATCATTGGGAACAATGGAAATCTGTGATTGGTCATTGGAAACAACAGGGATCTGTGATTAAGCATTGGGAACAATGGAGATCTGCGATTGGTGTATGGGAACAAATGGGATCTGGGATTGGTCGTTGGCAACAATGGAGAACTGTGATTGGTTTTGGGAACAATGAGAGACATAAAACACTAGGGATATCATACAGCTATATCATTTGCTGAAGACACATTTATGATGGCGGACTACCGCCGCGTTTTTGATGTATCTGTATGAGAAATTACCTCTAAATCTCACACACCTGTACCTTTCTGATATTTCAGTGATGCGCTCTGCTATCAAAACTTATTATATTACACTTCTATAAATATGAGTCAGATGAGAAAAATCGCCTATGAAAAACAGCTGCATGTAAACCCACTCCATCAACTGATCTGTACACACATAACCAAACAAGGAAAGTAACCAGTTCTTATGTCAAGTTTCTTCTTTCCTTGTCTGCAGCCAAGTATTAATGCGCAGCCGCGTACTCCGAGAGAACGGCAAGTACCTTCCCAAGCAGGTATCGATTTCCAAACCTTTTATTCAAGCCTGAATGAAATGTCAACACCTGAATTATTCATTAGAACTTCCACAAAGAAAGTGCATGATCGTTCACAGTGCCCTTGGTTCTAAAAACCAAACAAAACAACAACCCAGGAGCAGTAATTAATCTTTCCCTACTGGACTGTGGGGAAGGGAGGA
This sequence comes from Neosilurus hyrtlii, assembly GCA_028564935.1. Lineage (NCBI taxonomy): Eukaryota > Metazoa > Chordata > Actinopteri > Siluriformes > Plotosidae > Neosilurus > Neosilurus hyrtlii. The sequence goes on from JAOUQZ010000030.1 coordinate 13,408,296, forward strand.
TTGTGGGTGGATCTTGTGAAGTTTGATTTTTGGTGTTGATTTTTGTCTCCTTGCAGTCGTTTGCTATGCGCAAACATTATTTTAACAACGCTGAAACTGGATTCTTCAAGAAGGTCAAGAGAAAAGTGGTGCCAAAAAATCCCATCACTGGTAAGGAGTGAATTTCGGATATGAATATAAGCACGGAGTGGCTTTGTGCTGAAATCAGCTCTGAAGTGGTGATTATGTAAAGTAGTATCATTATTAATATAGATGTGTTACACGTGTCCTTTTTTCCCCTCCAGATACCAGCATGATGACCGACATGATGAAAGGAAATCTCACCAACGTCCTGCCGATGATTTTAATCGGTGGGTGGATCAACTGGGCTTTCTCTGGATTTGTCACAAGTGAGTACGGCAGACCTGAACCTCAAGGTTCTTTTTTCTTTAATTAATTCCATGAAAGTTTTGACATGTTTCACATTTCTGTAATGCGTCTCAGTGTTTAAAACTAGCTCTTATCAGCCAGTGCATATCCGCATGATAGAACGCCCCTGGTGGGACTACAGGAGGACACGTTTCTTTCACCTCCACCAAGGGGCGAGGTTATGATGACTCAAAAACTAATGGGTGGATTTCCACAAAATTGTAACCAAACGTGGATGTCTGGCCATCAAACAATTGATAAAAAGTTTTTGGCGTGATCCGCATGCAGGACAGTTCTAAAAACAAAAAATTATATTGTGCAATAAGGCAAGGAGAGGCAAATCACCCAACAAGTTTTCATTTAAGTTTGCTTTTCTTATATTCCTGTGTGGTATATAGTAAAACTTAAATGAGTTTTAAAAGACAGCGTCACAGAGTGCTCACATGACCTCTGCCATGCTTCAAATATCTTCAAATAGTCTGTGAAAGTCTTGCTTTAGTGCACTTCTTTTGGCTTATGTTCCCATGCAGTATGTACCCTCCATGTTATTTTTCTCCCCTAATTTTAGTCGTATCCAATTCCCACTCCTCAAGTGTTGCCTCTCTATCACACATGACCACCACCAACCAGGGAGGGGTGTAACCATGCACATGCCCCCCTCTGTGACATGTGTTGCTGCCACCTGCTTCTTTAAGAACTGCTGTGCAGGCGCATTTGGAGGCGGCTTAATACACTCGGAGGGAAATTGCTATCCGTCCCTTTTGAACGAAATGAGTTCAGACATCCACGATGCCCCTGTGAGTGACAGAACAGCGTATGCCATCCCTACCTCCCTTGACAGCTCGGTCAGTTAGCTCCCAAGGACTCCCGGTCATGAATGGCTGCAGCATTGACCTGTATTCGAACTTGCAATCTCCAGGGCGATAGTCGCGCACCTTCACTCGGGAATCCCCCTGCAGTATGTACTTAAACAGTTATTCGCCTCTGGTGCGGTGGATGCAAACTGAATTGATTCGACGTTCCATTTTTGGGAATATTCAGCGACACCCGCCTCTCCTTCAGCGTGTCACTGTTAATTTTACTGATATAACTAAACTCCATTTTGTGAGCAGCAGAATCTTCTTTGCTGCTCGGATGTAGGACATTAGGACTCTGTGTACTGAGAATGATGCTCACATGAAACATTATAATTTTTGCGAAACAATTCGATTTTTGATCGATTTGTATAAGAGAATTCAAACTGTATTTTTTATTTTTTTTGTCCTATAGCTAAAGTTCCCTTTCCCCTGACGCTGAGGTTTAAACCCATGCTGCAGAGGGGGATAGAACTGGTGTCACTGGATGCCTCCTGGTGCGTCTTTCACTGTGTTTGCTTTGATTTCTTTCTCTTTATGTGTCAGAAGAATATCAATCATGTCCATCATTTTGATAGAGAAAAAGCAAATCTGTGTCAAGATTTTCCTGACTGTAGCTTTGTGTGTGTGTTCTGTCTTGCAGGGTCAGTTCAGCCTCGTGGTACTTCCTCAACGTGTTCGGCTTGCGGAGTATGTACTCTCTCATACTCGGCCAGGACAACGGTGAGAACGATCATCATACATAAACCTTTTGTACACATTTCAACCAGTAAGGTGTGCATGATTTACCTCGTCTCAAGAGTTTTCAATTTGAGGTGCAGATCATGATGACAGAAAAACAAATTGGCTAAGAAACACAGAGCATAATGAGTACATCACAGTAGATTAATAATCTGAATGATCAACAATCATTCTGGTATTCAGTGTAAGTCAAGCCTGATGGTTACTGTACTCTGAGCAGCTGGCTGTGAGTTAAATAGCTGGTGTAATTGCAGCTGCTGATCAGTCGAGGATTATGCAGGAACAGATGACTGGTGCAGCGATGGCCATGCCTCCGGACCCCAACAAGGCCTTCAAGGTGAGAAGTACATTCAGTGTATGCAAAACAAACATTCAGTGTATTCGACAGGCTGAATGTCCACAAACTGCCAAGAGAGATTAGTGCCTGAACGTTTGTGCTTTATGGTGTTTCTCTGTGCACTTTGGGTAAAGGTAAGAGGTACGAACCTGTTTCAAAGATTTATTAAACGTAATATTAAACATTTAACTGTTCTCACACGACCTTGAGTCAGATATGCGCTGATGCACGCTGAGCCAGCTATCAGTCATGCCTGACAAGACTGAGTGGGATATGTGCAGTGCCCCCCCGAATTTGTACATGTAAATGAAAAACGAAACGAAAAAACAAAAACCACACAAAAGCATCTAAGATTTTAGATAGTTGCCCGCTTCTGAAATTCCTTTTTACCCCCCAATTGCTGTTTCAGAGCGAATGGGAGGCGTTGGAGATCGTTGAACATAAGTGGGCTCTGGAGAACATCGAAGAGGAACTCATGTCCCGAGACCTGAACTTTCGAGGACTCTTCAGCCAGAACCGACAAGCAAAAATATTCTGATTCGGTTTTCGAGCTCTGTGTTATTAATATACACTGAGTGATGGTAGACAGTGCACTGTTTTAAACACTAACCTCACTGGATTATTTCGTTCTGTAATAATAATGATAATGATAGTAGATGATTGATCTAATTCAGATATATAAACTTATTGCCTTTAAGAGTATTATGGCAGCTGAGGAGGAGGAGTGGCTCGTACTTGATGGAGAATGTTTTCAGTAATCACTTGTAAACAGGAAGCTAAAGAATAAGACAGAAGTAAATATGACGTCTGTGCTGTGGTCTCATGGATGTTGGGTCGATCTATGAATTGTCCTGTATTTTTTTAATGTTCGATGGTGTTATATCTCAGATTCGGTGCTGCCTTCATTAATCAAGTATTTCATCTATTTAATTTTTTTCTGTATGTTTTCTTGCACTATTTAAAATCATAATGTAAGCATGGATCTCAGACAGGAAATTGAATGTATCACACAGAGCAAATATGAAGTAAATGACAGTAATAAACACTGCACAGCACCATTTGGTGATCTGGAAATAACTGTGTGTGTTTTCTGATTATGAGGAAGTGAAGAAGCACAGCAGGCATATTTGGATCACTGCATGCATATTTCCTGTTCTGATTAAGATGGAGATGAATCAAGGCTGAGCTCCAAAAGGAATCATTTACTGTTTTAACCAGGTTTCCATTACTAAAGGAAATACAAGATACTATAAGCAAAGTTTCAACAAGACTTTATTTATAGTCTGTTTCAACATAGAAAAGTTTCCGGGAGCAGATTTTTTTTTCACACAAATTGTCAGTATTTGCTGGTGATGATGGTGCTGTGTGAATCACAGGGACTGCACCGGTGTGCAGTTTATAAGAACGTTGCATCAGCCTGATGTCTGATTTAAAAAAACAAAAATCAGCATAGTGGTTTCAGAGATGGTTTCACTACCTGACATTTTCCTGTAATTTGCAGACCTAATACATTTAAATATGTACATGTTATGTTAATTTATAGCATTTCTCTAATTACTCGGATTAGCTAAAACATTTTTGGTGGCTGAAATTTGCTCATTGAACTTCGAATTAGGGCCTTGCGATGGCCTGCTGAGCTGTCCAGGGTGAGCTGATGGGCGCCAGCCTCCCCGCGACCCTAATTAGGAACAAGCGGTTCAGAGAATGAATGAATGAACTTTGAAATAGCAATATGAGTCTCATGTAGTGAACAACTACACCTTCAACATCTTAACAGCTTAGATAAAAGATTACAGATGAAATGTTTCAAAGTGAAGTGTAAACTAATGCTGTGTCTAAATTCATTTTGGAATCATAATGTACTTTTTTCATTTATAATTAAATTCTTTTCCCAAATCTGTAGTTTTCTTTAGTTTATCATTATGCTGGTGGTAAAGATGCCAAAAGTGTGTCAAGTTTAATTGTAAGAGAAATTGTTTAACACATTTCTTCATATAGTGGCAATATCCACCTAACACGCTTGAATCGAAATGGCAGACAAAAACTCAGGTCTCTAGTCACTGATTCTGAAGTTCTTCAATTCAACAAAACGCCATCCCCAAAAATTTATTAAAGCTACGCAATATGGAATTCAAGATTTTCAAGGTAAAAAACAAGAAAGTACATTATTCAAGTTCTAAGTTCCAAAAGATGCCATAAAGGAGCAAGCATGACCATTGTCACACTTAAAAAAACAAAAAAAAACAAAACAACAAAAAAAACATTTTAGTTGCTTCTGTTCCCATGTAGCATATACTAAAGGAATTATTCACCTCAGGCTCAGTGGATAAATGTTCTGTTTAGGGGACTATTCAGTGATAACCGTTAGTGATATAATTAGAACACAGTGCTGATGAATCGGAAGGTCTGTTATATTAATGAAATTGTTCGATAGTGGTTTTGTTTAATAGTAACAGCTCTTTCAAAGGGAACTGTAGTCTGTTAAACTTAAGTTAAATTTAATAATCAACCAATACAAAAACCTGGTGAGATTTAACAAAGATTATATACATATATATATAAACATATATATAAAACAAAGTTTTTTAAAAGGCGTCTCAGAACTTCACATTTTAAAAAGTAAACTAATTTTGTATTTCGCAGATTCTCTGAAACCAGCTGGTTTACTTTAATAACATCACAAGAATTTTTATAGGAATAATTTTTTTTAAATAAATGTCTTTATTTGATATGTACAGTACTGTGCAGAAGTTTTAGACACCTTAAAGAAATTTTGTAAAGAGCAGCAAATAAGAAGCGGTCAGTATTTGGTGTGATGTTTTTTTTTTTTTTTTTTTTTTTTTTTAAAGAAAAACAAAAGTATTTTAAGGTAGAATGTGGCGTTTTATAAGGAATTTAGCTGTAGGTTTTATTGAGTATCCCACAGTACCAGCAGTCAGTTCTTCTGGAGGTTTTTACCATCACATTTGCTTTTTATCTTTGCAGCAAAACCCAGCAGAATTTCAATATGGTTTTTATTAAAAGGTCTTTTGCATTATGTACTGCTTTCTTTTATGGATCATTTGCAATAATTTTTCTCACATTTAATTTTTTTGAAATCTAAAATATTTGTCTTGAATCAATAATGCAGGAATCTCATTTTATATATATATATATATATATATATATATATATATATATATATGTATATATATATATATATATATACACACACACTAGTGTTATATAGTGATGATAATACACCACGTCTGTCTAAAAGGGCTCCTAATAAAAAGTAAAAAATTACTTCTCTATAATTCTTTGGTGAAAACTTATTTAACATTGCTATTGTAGGCAACGAGAACCAAAAAAAAAAAAATCATCCCATCAAGTATATTGAGGTAAAAGTATGGCTAATAAACAAAAGCACTAAAAATACCAATTTTTCAAAAAAATTGAAAGGTGTAACAAATTTTCTTTTACATTTTTATAACATGAATCAACTTCAAACAGTATAGAATGGTTTAGCGAGTGAAGAAATTAAAAATATATGAACACTATGCCTGAAAGGTTAAATGCTATAATCAAAGAAAAGGGTGTTCACACTAAATATTGACTTTTTTTCCTCAAATAAGAGACTGTTATTACTATATATATATTTTTTTGTTTGTTTACTTATTCTCATGAAATAAATACTTAAATAGTGCCTGGTTTCTGATTTATCTTATTTTGTATAAGTGTACTGTATTTTTTAGTGTACTGTATTTAAGTTTCTTCACTCGCTAAACCATTCCATATGGTTTGAAGTTTATTCATGTTATGCAAAAGTAAAAAATAAATAAAAATAAAATAAAATCTGCGACACCTTTAAATTTTTCGGTAAAATTGGTATTTTCAGTGTTCTTGTTTATTAGCCATACTTTTCCTCAGTATACTTGTCGAAATTATTTTTTTGGTTCTCATTGCCTACAATAGCACCGTTCAATACATTTTCACCAAAAAATTATAGAGAAGTTATTTTTTACTTATTTTTTATTAGGAGTCTTTTTAGACAACAGTGGTGGTGTAGAATCTTCACTGCACATTACTGTGCAAGTTCAAGAAGCTTCTGTAAGTTTATGTATAAAAATAAAAAGGTGCCAAAAACTTTTACGCATTACTGTAAAAATGAAAGACTGAAAGGCTGATGTGAAAAAATGCAATGATGTTGATGAACACAATTTTTTTTTACTGTATTAGTAGATACAAACATTTTAACTGTCATTTAAATATCAGTGTGTAGTTGTGAACATGCTGAAGGTTTTGTTCTCAACATTATAATATTGCTTCTTAAAAAAAATTGAACCCTGATTAGATGTCACAAGTCCTGATGAAAATCAGATTCATACAGTGCACAAACATAAAACCTCCACAATATACACTTCTCATTTATTCAATATGAAAATTGAAGTAAACAACGAATATATTCCATCTCTCAAAGTAAAATTAAAGCTCACCCTGCCCCTGCATTCAATCTTTATAAATCAAAAAATATTTATTACAATACAAAAATACTGTACAGATGCATTTTAAAAATCATTAAGAGCTCTATCCAGAAAGCACCTTTACAAAAAAACCTCATTGCTCCAAAAAGTTCAATAGAAATTGCACAAAAATGACGACGTCAAAATTATTATAGAATATCCTGCTTTGATGTTAAATCTGAAGCTAAAAATACTAATTCTTGCTGAAAAATAGATCTCTTTCTCTGTTTGTGTCCTGCAACAGAGCATGGGTTCCAAAACGACTCAAGACAATGAGAACAGGAGGAATGGGGGGAAAGAGGGTTACGGAAGATCTCGGAGCTTCGACGACGTGAATCGGTCACTCAGCAGTTAAGGAAAAATAAATAGATCGCCAACGAGACGATGTAAAGTTTTTTTCTCTCTCCAAACAATTTCCTAAAAATACTTTCACAAATAATATTGCAACAGCGTTAGACATTTATCCCTGATATCCGCAAGAGAAAATTTTTAAATCCCAACACGGCTAACGGTGAATTAAAAAAAAAAAAACAACCAAAAAACCCTGTATAGCCATGATGTAATGCACACGGTGCTCTGGCAGAGTCCTACATCTTTTTCAAAATTGGCAAACTTTCCTGGAACAAAATGACAGAAGATCCAAAGATCCATCAGTCTCTGGTCATCTCAAAATGGTGCTGTACTTATTAAAAGTACACTAACAAGGCTGCATCAACATTCCCTGTACCCTGTGTAATCAACATGAGCAAACATGAGCACGGATCCTAATTTAAAAAGCAGACCCGAAATTATTTACAAAGCAGAGAAGGAGGGATTCAGAGGAAAACTTCAGTATTAGCTAGAACTCCAATGTTAGCTATAATAATTGCAATAGTATGCTCTACAGATCCACTCTTCTTCAATGCAACGTTAGCATGAATGTCTGAAGTGTTCTCACTGAGGTTTATCCGAGACTGTAAAAAAAATTAAAATCATCCTGAAGAAAAAAACAGGGAGGCTACAGAGACTCAATCCAACACGAAAACCTTTATAAAGCCTCTCCATGCTGAGGTGAAAATTGTTTTTTGTGGAACAGAATTACCAGTGATTATATTTCCAGTATAGTCAGTGCTGGCTTTTCTCCACAGACACAAATTGCGCCACACACTTGATCTGGTTTGATATTTTCTCTCAAATCATTTGACCTGATAATATAATTCAACCTAAATGTAAAGTCTAATGTGTGCTACGGGTTAACATTAGCTACGGCTCATAAATGATCATTAGTCATGGAGTGCTAATTGGCACTTGGCTAGTTATTTTGTTCCCTGCTATTTGCCATGTTAGCATCTCTGTGTGATTTCCATCTGCAAAACAACAGCAACAGCAACAACAACAACAACAACAACAACAAAAACCCTAAGAAAAAACTCAACTCTGAGGGCACAGAGCTACACATTGAAGGTAAAAAGATGTTTCAGGGAAATTAAAACAATTCAAACCTATTTGAAAAGAGTTACAGTGTCATTCAGTCTAAAACTAGGATTGATACGTGTCCGAAGCTAGCTATTCATTCTAGCGTTGTAGATAAACCCCTTAGATCCAAAGGGTACAACTTTAACTTATTAATTCCTAAAAAGAGAGTTCAACTAGAGGCGTCTTTACGTCTCTCTCTGAATCTGAATCCAAAGAGATGCTGGTATCTCCAGTAACTTTTATCTGGAAAGGAGTAAAATCCTGTAAATAACGAATGCTAATATTCCAAACACAGATTAAAGAGATACTCCAGAGATTTTTTAAAAGCAATTTTCTACTCACTAAATCTGTATCAGGTATGATTTCTACAAACAATTCCTAAATACTTCCCTTGTTTTTAAAACGCTGCCTCACAACTCACTTATAATAGAGATCTATGGGCAGTTGTTGTATGTTGCCAAGCGATCAATAAACTTTACTTTAAAAATTTTTTTAATTATTTTTTCCCCCTAAAGTATCTGTAAAAAGAAAAACCATGTAGCCCTAAAGTGAATAAATTAAAATGTAATGTAAAAAAAAAAAATATTGGTCGCCGTGTGGTGTATAAATCTCTGGAAGATCAGACGAGAATGGGCGTTATCACGAGGCTAGTGGTGTAGTGGTTAGACTGCTGGGCTCATGAGCAAGAGGTTGTGGGTTCAAATCCCCTTTAGACCCCAACCATGCTAAGAGCCCTGGGCAAGGTCGGAACCACAAGCCTCTGTCCACCCAGCAGTATACATGGGTACCAGTAAAAATACTGGGAAGGTAGCCTGCGTCTCATCCAAGAGGAGTTGAACTCCTAGTCACTACACGCTACAGGAAGCAGGGACAAGTTGCGGCCGGGTGTATAAAGCCCAACAGACTTACCCTTAGCTTACCTTCACGTGTGTCAGATTGTACCTGATGTTGCACAGAGAGACGAGAAATCGTAACATATTCAAGCAGCTTTGTACGTCCTAGCTCCAGCGTTTGAAGATGGATAAATCTCCATAAGAACAGCTTCAATATGGCTGTCAATCATGCGTCTCATTTTGGACTGTGCATTTTTAGAGACTAAAGTTCGTGGTTTACAATCTATATCTTTATTAGAATTCAGCAGCTGCCCATAAACTTCCATTACAAGTCAGGATAAGGGAACCGGGTTTACAACTAGTACAATGAGAACGTGTTATATTGAGCGTTTCAACGTGACGTAATTATGTGATCAGGAAGAGTTCAGGTTGGAAAGTCTGGAGTATCCCTTTACTGTACAATGAAGGTTTTGCATTTGTGTCTAAATATTGCTTGCTAAAAGGTATAAAGTGAACGCAGCGTGTAGACATATGTCAGGCAGTGAAGCAGCTTGGGATATTTATGAAGGGAAGACGTCAGTCATGCATTGGGAGGGCAGCATATCACGCTCTGAAATTCAGAAGCAGCAGCAAAGTGACGCAAAATTCACAAACGAATGGATGCACTCCAAATCTCAAGCCTGCAACACACATACACAAACACACACACACACACACAAACACACACACATACACAAACACACATACACACATACACATACACACACAAACACACACACACATACACATACACACACACACACACACAGCACATTGCTTGAAGTGACTTTGCCTCATCTAGACGAATTTGTCCCTTTAGCTTTCGGAGAAGGAATAACTACAGCCTTTACAGTCTCCTACCCATAATGCGCCAGCCTGAGAGAGTAGTCTCTGCCTCTCATTTCCTGTTTTGGGTCATGAAAAGGCAGAAAGTTCAAGTTTTTTTTTCCTTTGCAATTTTAAAACATTCCCTCATTAACCTGAGAGCAGGAGAGAACAGAAATATAGAAGGAGATGGATGGATGGATGGAAGGACGGAACATAAGAATGAAAACAAATAAACAAACAAGCAGACACAGCCGTTTCAGTCGACCTCCATGGCTCCGCCCGGACCGTCGTGATTGGTGGAAGTGAGGTGATTATCAGAGTGAGTGAGGGTGGGGTGTCGGATCTTGTCTTGGCGCTGGTAGAAGAGAAGGTAGGCAGCGTTGGTCTGAAAGCACAAACACAGGCCGGTTGACTGACTGGTTAAATTTCGGGGGGGTGGGGTTTTTTTATTCCGTTTGATCCATTTCCTGGCACTGATCCTCAGAAAGGAAAATGTCAAATGATTCCCTCTGCAGCTTTCGTTTGAAGTTAATAGGACCAAAAAAAAAAAAAAAAAAAAGAAAGACTGCCTCTGGCTGAGGAACCGTAAGGTCCCAATGTATTACTCCGTCCTACTGAGTCGAAAAACCTTTCAATTTCTGTACAGTCCGTTACTGAGCTCTGACTCTGGAGACGCCATTCAAAAATTTGTCAAAAAATCCCCCACAGCAATGATGACACGTTTTTATTTAGCATTTACATGAACCATCCATTATATAATAGACATGAAGGCGTATCAGGACGAACGCTTTAACACATAAAAGTGACTTGCCTTGCAGCCAATCAAAATCAAGAACTCGACTGCTTTTCTTTTAATCTCTCATGATCCACATGATAATGGTTATCATGTCTGCCTCGCGACAAGAAGGTCCTGGGTTCGAGTCCCGGGCTCGTTGAGGGCGTTTCTGTGTGGAGATGACATGTTCTCCCTGTGCTTGTGTGGGTTTCTTCCGGATACTCCGGTTTCCTCCAACATTCTAAAGACATGCACATTACACTAACTGGCCTTTCCAAATTGCCACTAGGTATAAGTGTGAATGGTTGTGTGTGTATGTTGGCCCTGTGATGGTTTGTTCAGGGTGTACCCCTCCGCCCAGTGTCGAGTGAGGAAGGCACCCAAGACCGTAAGAGGATTAAGCGGTTTGGTAAATAAAAACCAACTAAAATTAGCACCTAAAAGCCAAGAAGTATCAGTTTTTAGATAAACCTGAACCTGTAATAATACCTGTACAATGTTTAGCAGTCCTGTTGGTCACGGCGGCCAACGTTGTATCCTTCGCTACGAGCAGAGCATGCATGGGTTGAGTTTTTTACAGTAGCAATATGCTCATCTTTCTGAAACCCTCATAATTTCACATGTTATAAACATAATGAGGAGTTTTGACGTCATTCTTACCACAATTTGTTCTTCTGATGCATAGGTCACCTTACTGTCATCAAAGTAATACCACTGGGCGTTGTCCTTGTTCCGAGCGTAGCTGGTATCTGCATCGAAGGCGTTGACAAGAAATGTAAGATTTCAAACACAACAAGGACGCAGCATTCATTAAACATCACTGAAGAACTGAACTGTGACTTGCCGCTACAGACATCATTGTGAATCACATGACAACATGCTACATAAAAACAGTGGGTTCTTTCTACCAGATGTTTGCCATATTAGCTCTGACTATTAACCCTGATATATATAAATATAAATATATACTATAGAGAGAGAGACACACATACAGTGTCCGTCTCTGAGCCCGCCGTAGTGGTTAGACACAGCGATGAGGTCGTATCTGCTGGGAGGCTCCGAGTCGCTCCCTTTCTTCCTCAGGAGCCAGTCAGAGAAGTCTAGCTTCCTGTAATATAATCACAGGATGGAAGGTTTATTAAAAAAAGGATTTAATTTCATTTCATTATGATTTTTATCTCTCTCAGCCCAAGAAAGCCAAGTTTTAGAAGTTATAAGTACAACTCTTTAATATTCTGTTTGTAGATATTTAAAAAAAAAAAAGGCATACAAGGGACTAATATGAGGCACTTGATACTACACCTGCTTTTATCATCAGGATTGATTTATTATTTAAATATTTAATAGTGTGATTAAATAAATAAATCAATCAATTATGTACTGTATTAATTCCATAAGGGAAAATACTGCCTCTGCATTTAACCCATCCAAAGTGCACGTGCACACACACAAACAGACAGCACACACACTCACACACACACAGATCGGAATAAATAATTAGTTAAATAAAACAAAAAAACAAAAACCTAGGCAAAACAAACCGGAGAGGGAAGTCGACGATGGTGTCCAGCTTCTCACGGGAGTACTTGGTGTAGGAGAAGCGTTTCAGGTGGATGATGAGGACCTCAGGAAGGAACCACAGATCCAACTTCTTAGTGGCCAGCTGGTGCCTCTTACACGTCGGGCAGTACCTAAAAAGGATCAGTGTACTAAGGTTATCTCTAGATGTAGCAGTTCAGTACAGCCAACAAACTAACCTAACAATGGTTGTGAGCAGTGTCATGAATCAGATGCTCTACTCAGGCATTTTACTGAAGAGACACGGTTCAGCTACTTCACAACCAAACAACCCAGTCACCCAAATTCACTTCCCAAGGGTGCAGATGCATCTACAAAGGAGGAGATGAGTGAAAAACGTAGACTTGATTTTAATATTTTGTATTAATTGTGGCTCTGCATTTAACCCATCCAAAGTAAGCACACACACACACACACACACACAAACGGAGCAGTGGGTTACGCCACACTGTGGTGCCCAAAGAGCAAGGGCACTTCAGCCATGAAGGTGGAGGAAGGGAAGGTGCTGCTCACTCTACCCGCTTCCACATATTTTTCCTGCTGGATTGGGAATTGAACCAGCGACCTTTAGGTCTCAAACTTGCTTCTGTTACCGGTAGGCCACAACTGCTCTTATACATGCAAAGTCAATGAATGCTAGCGAAATGTGAGGCGACATTTTTTCCCCTCGAGCAAAGCATAGAGTTCAACTGAGCTAAACTTTCACATGATGCAATTAGAGTGCTAGCCAATCAGAGCTTAAAGATACTGCTGAGTGACAGATGCTGCCAAACACAGAGTTCCCCAAAACATTTTCTGTAGAAAAACAACAAATACGAACAGTTTAATGATTCTGCCAACATCAACACGGAAAAGCAGCTGATTATTGCTTTACATGCACTCCGTGCTTGGGTCCATGTTTCTGAAACGCTGGCATTTCCCATGACTATATATGTATACCATGAAGCAGTGGGTTACCAGGGATTTTCCTCCTCGAGTGTCTCCACAGTGGTGAAGAGTTCGATACACTCCTGCAGGTTCACTGTGGTCTGCTGCTGGGGGATGTCCATGCTTTTGTCCTTTACATATTTCTGCACGGTGGGAGAAAAAAAAAAAGGAAAAGAAAATCCTGAAAACCGTGTACACACTAGCAATGCACTTAATTAGCCAAGCTCTCAGTGAGGGAGGGATGGCATACGCACGCCTCACTGTCACTTATGGGGGTATCTTACCAAACGCTGGAAAACGTTAGCTAAAAAATTTCCCCCAAATTCTCAAATATTTATCATGTTTTCTTAATGTTCCCCATGGTTTGTCAACATAAAATGATATTTTACAAACTGTCCCCAAACACTCCCTAACTACGGGTTAAGGTCTCTAAGCTCTCGACCAACATTCAGTCCAACGTCCCCAGGATTCGCACAAAAAAAAAAAAAAAATAAATAAATAAATAAATAAATAAATAGATAAAAAAGGGTGAATATATGGGCAACAGGTAGCAACAACCTAGTAATATTTGGGAAAGGTTTGGAGAACTTTTAGGGATTCTCGAATTGACCCACTTCTTGGCAACAAAAATCAGACACATTTGCTATATTTTAGAAGTTTGTAGCAAGTACCTGAAGAATACTGCGAGAACAGTTTGTGAATTAAATATCAATAATTATTCACTGCAATAAAGTTTCACCAAAAAAGTACAAAAAACCCCCAAACAAACAAACAAAAAAACAAAAAATCCCCCACCAAATTCACCAGCATCTGCGGTTTATTCCTTTTTGGTGAGATCCCCCATCTTAAAATAACCACTGGACAATCACGGGAGTCTAAGTTTGTGCATACAACGGAATCAGATAGTGCTTTCCTCCAAGAGTGTTAACACTGTGCCAGATTCAGCATGGGGGGCAGTTCAAAACTGCTCTAGGCTAATACCCTCTACCTTGGAGGAAGCACATGCTCACCTTCGCCCTCCTTGGTTTTGGTTAATCACGTGACAAGGAAGTGTACTTGATGGGTGGGAATGAACTACGATTAAACTAAGGAGAAAAAGTGGAGGATCTCAGCTTTGTGTCCCACACGTGAATGTGTTAGTCACTTTCTAACAACCATTTTCAGGGTTTTAGTGACAGGACTTCATTATGAACTACAAAATACTAAAGGTTTCATACCGTTAAATAAATAAATCAGAGTGTATATGGACATACCTCCGCCTCTGTATCATTGTAGTATTTCTTTTTCATGTCAGGGTCCCAGTCAATGGCCACATACACCTGATCTGTGACATGAAACATAAGTCAGCATAGTATATTCAACATAATGTACTGTTAATATATTTCACAGGTTCTCTCTCGTACACACACTCTTTACATTATATATACCTATATACATACATATACATATATATATATACACACACACACACACATACATATATATATATATATATGTGTGTGTGTGTGTGTGTGTGTGTGTGTGTGTGTGTGTATGTATGTATATATGTATGTGTGTGTGTGTATATATATATATATATATATATATATATATATATACACACACACACACGCTCACCTTGCACTACTCTGCACACACAACGACCACACAGACCGGACATCACTGTGT
>JAOUQZ010000030.1:13423340-13446748 GCA_028564935.1 Neosilurus hyrtlii
GGGGGGGAGAGAGAGAGAGAGAGAGAGAGAGAGAGAGAGAGAGAGAGAGAGAGAGAGAGAGAGAGAGAGATGTAGATCAAACCATTAAAAAAAAATTCCTCAAGCCGCATTCAATTCACACGGAAAACGACGAGCAACAGACGATCACGCAAAGTTAATGATCGAGGCAGAATTTTCTCACGCCGTTCTACAGAGCTGAACTTTCACGAGACTCAATTCAAGCGATTACCAATCAAAGCTTAAAGGTACCACTGATTGGCAGATGCCACCAAACACGGAATTTTCCAAAACCTTTCCATAGGGAAACAACAAACAAGAGTTTAATTGTTCTGCTCACATCAACTTGGAACACTGGGGGCAACCATGTCTAATATTTATGACTTGTTAAAGAAGCAGGTTTGAGACCAAAAGGTCGCTGGTGTGATTCCCAAACCAGCAAGAGAAACGTGTGACGGAAAGGGAAGTAGGCTGCACCTTCCCTTACTACACACTTTCATGGCTAAAGTACCCTTGAGCAAGGCAAGGCGCCGCAGTCCTTGGTAGCCCACTGCTCCGAGTGTGTGTGCGCTCACTGTTTAAACTTGTGTGCTCACTTTGGATGGGTTAAATGCAGAAGCTAAATTTCCCTAATGGGATTAATACAGTATATCATAATCAAAAATAAATAAATAAATAAACAAACAAATAAATGATCGAAAGAGGAGCTCATTATTGCTGTGTCTAAATATCCCATGCTTTATGACTGCACACAGGAATTTTACAGGGATAATAAACGGACGCGTCATTCTTGTGTCCATGTTTACAAAAATGGTCGGCATTTCCTGTGAGTTTATATTTATACATGTTTTCTCTTCATGATGTGTTCTATACCTGCTGCGTGATCATGATAATCAGCTATTTATGATTAATATGAGCTAAAATAAACTTAAACAAAAATAAAACAAAAGATAATAAAAGCGCTTACGGACCTACTGCAGAGAACTAGTGTGATGCTGCTCACAGTTTCATTCTGAAAAATTTTAAGCAGGAAACATGGCAGAAAGTTACAGTCAACAAGCTGGGCGGTGAATCGATTCGCACCTCTCGCCAGGTGATGTTGCGTGTTGCTCTGCGGCGAATCGGTTCACTTGTCATTTCCTGTGTGAACGCGGCTTTATTACGTCAGCACTTCTGAATAAACAGCTACTCCGGGTCAATCCCTTAACCTTCCTGATTTTAAAACTCACCTTCAAACAGTTCTGTATTATCAACCTTTCCAGGAAATGATGGAGAGTTCTGATCGCCACACTTCACATACTCGTTCCACAACCCGAACCATCTTTGGCCCACCAGGTACCTGTAGAATGAAGCCACGATTGTGAATGACTCAACGTAACTCACATCAATGACAATCACTCATTAAAACACCATGATTTTTGGTCCTGTTGGTGTAATGGATCTCTTCTGTCCAATATTCAAGGGTATTAAAGGAACACGACTAAGTAACACATTTACTATGTGTTAAAATTTTGAATCATGCTTCCTCCAAACACATTTGGAATCACATCATGGAAGTCTAAGGGCAAACCCCCCCCCCCCCACGCCCCCCCCCCCCCCCCCCCCCCCCTCTCTCTCTCTCTCTCTCTCTCTCTCTCTCTATATATATATATATATATATATATATATATATATATGTATTACAAGCAAATGCAAAAATCTCATCCTTAAAAATCCCAGTTTGGGATTGTTCACGTTTGTGGCATGTTGCCAACACTGCCACTGCTGCAGTGTGCCCTCTGGTGGACAAACTGTGTAATGACAAATCCGTATAATCCTATTACAATTGTTGAGGGAGGCTGGTGCCTGTCTCAACCGACAATGCACAAAGGTGGGGTACACCCTGAACAGCTCGCCAGACCATCACGGGGCAACACACACATCTATTCACATTCACACCTAGGGGCAGTATGAATCAGCCAATTAGCCTAATGCGCACATCTTTAGATTGTAGGAGGAAACCAGAGTAACTGGAGGAAACTCACACAAGTATCACTCTAAGCTCTTCATCTTAAAGATGGAAAATAAATCATTCATTATTTATCAAGGGAACCGACACCTTCCATTAGACTTTCGGTCAAGTCAGTGGATAGTGACTGAGTTATAAATGATGTGGAATATTTCTTTAAAACATAAACACAAACAGTTCTTATTGCACAACTTGGCTCCAGGGTTGCCAGACTGAGTAATATCTCTCCACAAATACATTTACTGTGAACACATGTAGAAGAAAACACCTTCAGACTGATGAACTGATTACAGGCCCTGAGTTGGTGTGTCCTAAAAGTCTAGCATTCTCATACAACCACGGCAACACCATGAAACTATTACAAAAAAAAATGTCCCGCCCAATAAATAATCAAAACTGACAGGTGGCATCACACTGTAGAATTTTTTAATTGGTGTTTTTTTCTCTGGAACAATTCATTTGGTACTACTGGAAGCTTTTAACTCAATCTGGCAACGCCATCTTTTATTGTTGCTGCATGATATCAGTACAAAAACGAAACTACTCCATAAACCTGACCATGAGGTCAGGGAGGCGCCACACCCTGGGCTGAAACTCAAAAGTGAAACTTTGGAAAAACCCATTCTGTGAAGCTCTTAATAATTTAAAGAATTTACTCCATTCCAACCTGGACAGCTACTGTAACAATAGTTCAACTGGACAGCTACTCCACACACCATCTGAGGACTAAATCTGAAAAGTTTATTAGAGCCACACAACACTGAGCAAACTGCTCTATATCAGGGCATTTAATAATTTAAAAAAATTAAAGAAACATTATTTCAGCCCATGTAGTGCACTTCTATAAACCTTAGGAATATTGTTCAGCCTGAGGTTTCTCGAAAGGGAAAGTGAAACCTTATGGTTGTCTATTCTGTAAAAATTATTTATATCCTTACACAAAGGACTCCACATACCTTCCTTGTTTACAAAAAAAAAAAAAGTGCCTGGCGTACCTTTTAATGTGCTTTTCTCACTTGGGAAGTACCTTTAATTGTCTTTTAAAGTTAAGAATTTAAAACAGTCCATCGTCAGACCTTAAGGTCCCACCGTAACTCATCGTTTTTTAATTAGTACAGGTATTACAGATAGAAACAATGCAATCATGATGCCACCAAACCAGCAAGAAGACAAATAACCAAAAAACACAGCGAAGCAACTCATGAGATTTTTGTGGAGTGTGTGTGTGTTTTTTTCCCTGTTTATAATGAATAAATTATTTTGTTGACGTTTTAAAAGTACAACCATGTTCTGTGAAAAATAAAAATAATCATTGCTAAAAATACTCTTTAAAAATGTAATTTGTTGTACTTTGGATGTTGTCTAGGTTGGAGGAAAAAAAAAAAGAAAAGGAAAAAGAAAAAAAAATTCTTAAAACTTTTCAGATAAAAAAAGTCTGGGTGTTCATTTCTGGATATTGGAATGCATTACGCCTCTGAAAAAAAATCGAACAGCCAATCAGCATTGCAAGGCACATGAATACTTCATAGACCAACTTAGCAATCACTCCAAATCATGTGCGCCATTCACGTGGATCAAAGGGAAATAATTCGCTTAAAAGCCTTTCTAAGCTGAGCTTTTTTTTTTGGGTGGGGGTGGGGGGGCTGTCAATTCTATCAATTAATCTGACACTTTCAGTGAAGAAGGGTGTGCTTCCTCTCTGTGGTGATATTGCTAAAATAAAACATATTTAACTGCTGTCTTTGCTTAAAAAAAATTTAACCAGAAACATAAATTGGACGTAGGTTGCAATTTTTTTATTTTTAGGCCATACCGCCCAGCCCTACCTCTAAGTACAGATCTATTTCATACACCTTGTGTTAAAAATATTACTCTGACAGTAGAGATTCATTCTTAAATGACTTTGGACCCCTAAATATAAACACCATACCATAAACATACAAACTCGGACGACCTGAGGGTCCCTGGTTCCCATGTTGAAGTCTACAGGACATTTTTGTAGTGCGTACCACATAGTGTGCTTCTACAGGCTTTGGGAAAACATTTAGAAGTGATCCCATGAGAAAGTGAAACCTCTTTCCTGCCCTGCTCTTTGTGATCCTTTACAGCCTCCACTTCAGACATAAAGGTAGCAAACTATAGTTTTCTTGACTCTGGACTGGTGTATCTTTTGTTCCTTGAGTAATTGACCCTCTATTTATGTTTTAAGGTGAAATATATGTTATCAAAGGGTGGGGCCGGTGGCGTAGCGGTTAGGGTGCCGGGCTCAAGATTGAGAGATCATGGGTTCAAATCCCTGTTGGACCCCCACCAAGTAAGTCTAGGATAACCACAAGTGTGCCTCTGTCCACCCAGCAGTAAAAATACTGGGAAGGTAACCTGTGACGGGAGGAGTTGAACTCCTAGTTGCTTCACACTACAGAAACCGGGGATAAGCTCCGGCCTGATGATCCTCTAGGCTCGGGTGTAAAAGCCCAACTTGTATGTTATTAAAGCAAGGCACACAAAGGACACCCAAACCAGCACCAAGAAAAAGTATTTACTTCATTTGTTTACTTCTGAGAGTGGATTCAGGAGGTGGACAATTTATTCAGGATTAAAAATAAAACAAAAAACAAGCGGTTTAAACCTAAACAGTATCTTAGCTGAGCTGAATGTTTGGGTGTTGTTGTTGTTATAAATGTAGAAGTGTTTGTTTATCCTGACTGAATAAACGTCAAGACAACTTTGCTTTGACAACTTTTTCAGGCAGTACTGATAAAAAAACAGACATTTCAAGAACAAAAATACACAAAAACAAAATGAACACCAAGTTATACACAGATGGAGCTTTCCTAGGCACAAAATAAACCGAAAATAAAACCCCATTTATGGCTAAAACCTCTGACAGAACCAAAACAGGACAGAAGTTGTTAGCATGTTAGCTAGCTGACACTCAAACACACTTACTGCTCGTTTTAAAGTATTTTACACACACAGAAAGAGTCTTCATTAAATCCACGACATTATTAAGTATTAAACCGATAACATTCGTGATGTATGGCGTCATCAAGTTGTTAGTTTTGTGGTAAATTCCTACGCTACGCCTGTTAGCAGAGCACACTAACGAGTATGTGAAACTAGTACACAGTGTGTATTGCTAATCATGCTACTTAGTACGCTAGTGTGAATCCCATGAAGAGACGGTAGTGCCAGTCTTACCAGCAGTCTCCGAGCCGGAGCTCCTGGTTCTGGATTAAACTCTCGATTTCTCGTTGTTGTGTTTCTAACCCAGGAGGCTCTGCGGCCGCAGCGGTGCTACTAGTCGCCATAACCATAAGTCATAAATATTAGTAAACGCTCCTAAAGTCAACCGCCGCATAGAAACACCGGAGTAGCATATACCGGAAGCAGGAAGTAAATTGGGATGACGACTTCCTCATTCGGAAGGGTGGGGCGTGGTGTGCAAGAGTGTAAGCACATTTTCTTGTGTTAATATTGTGATTATAATTAATTTTTAATTTATAGCCCCATCATTCTCAGATGAAGACCACGAGGACCGCGTTGCGTCGTGTAATTTTTAAATAAACGCCGGGACGTGTTCCAAATGGACAGACGTGACGTTTCCAAGTTTATCCTACGTCCCTGCCAGGCTCGCGTTGTGCTCGGTAATATCTCTCTACGCGCGCACTACGCTCAAGGCGTTCTTACTACGATCAATCAGACCGCCCCACGCATTTACCACGTGCTCACTACGATATAATTTTCATTGGCCACCAGCACGCAGCGGCACGTGGATGACGTCACAAAGGCTTCCGCCGCCATCTTGGAAGTGTGACATGCGAGGATTAGCATGATGTCTGATAGAAGAGCAGTGCTTCAGTGAAAATGACCACAAAGGGCCCCCAGTGTTTTGCCTTCAACTGCTTTTCTTACAAAAATCCACACAGCAAAGCCAAGGGCATAACATTCCACAAGTAAGTGACCATCATAAAAACAAGGATGGAGAGATCTGGCATTGTTTATTGACCTTTTATAACTCTTACTGTACTGGCAGGTTGCTGAGCTAATAAACTTTAATGTGAGGACACGTCTTGTAATAAGACAGTGTCAGACATCAGAACATTAAATACACAAACTGCACACAATCACTTTAATCTGTGCACTTTAACACCCCCTCCCCCCTATCACACCCGCCTCCATGGATCTGCTGCTGTTTTACATGATGTCGTGCATCAGTTAATTTTTCATTAATATTGTTTTTAATGTTTTTAACTAGAATATCATCATCGCCGACGGCACGGTGACGTAGTGGTTAGCACATCGGCCTCAGAGCACAAAGGTCCCAGGTTAGAATCCCGGCTTGGAGAGGGTGTTCCCGTGCGAATGCATGTTTTTCCTGTGCTTACGTGGGTTTTCTCTGGGTACTCTAGTTTTCTTCCACAGTCCAAAGACATGCATATTGGGTTAACTGGCTGTTCCAAATCGCCATTAGGTGTGCGTGTGGGTGAGAATGGTTTTGTGTGTGTGTTGGCCCTGCGATGGCCTGGCAAGCTGTCCAAGGTGTACCACGCCCTTCGCACGGTGTCGGCTGAGATAGGATTAGGCGGTTGAATGTAGTTATTGCACCTTGATCTGTAGGAAATGACATTATTGTGTATATTATGTTCAGTGTACAGAAGAATGAGAATAAAGCTGAGTTGAGTTAATACATTTCTGATAATACAACCTAAAAATTTATTTTTCAAAAGAAATTTGACATTATACACGTATTACAATGAACTTGGTCCTGTTTGTAGAGAAATCACAATTCTCTGTCAGATTTGTACACTTAACATGAATCAGTTGTGCTTTAAAGGCACAGTGCGTAACATTTTGGAGGATATATTAGCAGTTATTAAGTATATTATCAATAAGTTTTTATTAATCTACAGTTATTTTTAAAAAAGTAATTGAGTTTTTGTAACCTTAAAATAAGCTGATTATATCCTCATGGAGAGCGGGTCCTCTTTCATGGAGGCCGCCATCTTGGACCGCCATGTTTCTACAGTAGCCTAGAACCATACAGGTGTCGAGGATGAGGGGTCGGGGATGAAATATCTGTTGGCTTGCAATCTGGAACTTCACCACTAGATGCCGTTAGATACCACAAAATTTTACACACTGTACCTTTAATATGGATTTAAATCAGGGAGAAAAAACACAAATGGTAAAGTAATTCAGCAGTACTATTACCACAAGCTCTACTTTCAGTTTGATTAAATATTCAGATGTGTGTCCTGACCTCAACTTAAACAAGCAGTAAGATTTTTTTTTTGGAATGTTGTACTAACAACATGTATGTATATAACAGGTATGTAGTCCCTGAAGTCAGTGGAGATGTCTTTTATAAAAAATGTATTTTTTTTACTTTACAGATTTCCCAATGAAAAACGAAATCCGGAGCTCTTTAATCAGTGGGTACAGAATTGCCGGCGGGAAAAAAAGCCAAGTCCCTATTCTTTATTATGTAGCCTGCATTTTGAAGCGCAGCAGTTTGATCGCACGGGGCAGACAACACGTTTGAGGGAAGGAACTGTTCCTACAATATTCACACTTCCTCAACATCTGCTAGTAAGCAACACCAATATATTCTGTATTGTACTTTCTTTATTTAGATTTAAGTTTTCTAAAATACACTGCATGTCTATGATGAGTGATCACTGTTCGTAAGAGAGATACGATGAATCCAGAAACTCTAATGATAACAATGCTGCATTTCCTGTTGTGTGTAATGAAGGTAGCCTGGTAAGAACATCATATTTCCAATTAAGAAACCTCTTTAATAGGGGTGCAAAGAGCCGGACAAGTTCTGGGGAAACTTCCTCGGGGACTCAAGCCGGAGAATTTTTTTGGAATGTTCCATTTTGGATATGGGAATTTCCATGAAAATCAACAGGAATATATGGGGATTAACAGAAACTAATTTATTGTAATTATTATAAATGCTGTGCCCTGCGTTTCAATTTTGTCCTTTGTTCCACAATCAACTACGATGCCACAGAAGACCTCAGGGGAGTCCAAGAGAGGCTGTTGTCTTGGAGAAGGCGAAGGCCGAAGGAAAGGTAGAGGAAGGTCCAGAAGTCCATCGCCAGTTGAAGCGATCCATGATGCAACACAACCACAGCTTAAGTCTGCTGCTGAGAGGGTCGAGGGTGATGGTATAGACCTTGCCAGCGTAGCCAGTGCCAGTCAGCAGAACAAGAAGATCAAGTCAGACACTGATTTATCTCCTGAAGAGGAGCAGACCATGGTTGAGTGGCTGGAGGTGCATCCCATCTT
This sequence comes from Neosilurus hyrtlii, assembly GCA_028564935.1. Classification (NCBI taxonomy): domain Eukaryota; kingdom Metazoa; phylum Chordata; class Actinopteri; order Siluriformes; family Plotosidae; genus Neosilurus; species Neosilurus hyrtlii. Next base: position 13,431,646 of record JAOUQZ010000030.1, read on the forward strand.
TTACAATAAGGACCTGACTTCCTACAAGGACATTGCTAAGAAAGAGATGATGTGGATGGAGAAGGCTACTGAGATGGGGAGGCATGCTGCCGACCTCAAGTCCTGGTACAGCAGTCTAAGGAGCAGGTTTAACAGGGTCAAAAAGAAGAGGTGTGGGGATGCCGAGATGACCGAGAGAGACAAGTGGATGGTTAGACACTTTGACTTCCTGCATGCTCATGTCCAGAAGAGGACCGCTGTCAGTGTAAGTGTAAAAATTTCAATTTCAGATTACTTTAAATTATTCTTTTGTTCATTCATTTGTTGAACCAGTTAATTCAGGGGTGTCCAATCTTTTTCACTTCACCCAAGCGGTATCCACACCTTCCACCTGTTTCAATCACTGATCGCAAAAACAAACAAAAAAAAAACAAACCCTAGATTGCACATTACTGTTTCAATTTGAAGCCGGGTGGCAGCCATCTTGGTGAGACCTCTTTGGTTTAAGATCTCAAAATGGAGCCGTTGAAAGCCAACACACCTCGAAAACCCTAAGAGTTTTACCGCTGACAGTCAAAATATCTTAAAATAATATAACCTTACCAATAACGTCACTGATCTTAATTCGTTGAATGAACAAATAAATAAATAAATAAATAAATGAATAAAGTTTTGTACTGCTGAAATTTAGCAAAAACAAAAAAAAGGTTTTAAAATGAAATGTACATCTCGGATGTAATTATTTAGATCTTCCCATCTTTTCATGCTATTCGAGTATAACTATCAACAGTAAAGTGGTCTCACCATGATGGCTGCCAACCTGCTCCAAAATTTAAACGATAATGTGCAATCTAGTCATTTGTGTTTTTTTCTGAGATCAGTGATTGAAACAGGTGGAAGATGTGGCTAATGCTTGGTGGAAGCGAAAACCTACACCCACACCGGCCCTCTGCGGATAGATCAGACATCCCTGGCTTAATTCTACTAGGGTCACGGGGAGGCTGGAGCCTGTCATTCTCAGCCGTCTCTGGTCAAAGGCGGTTTACATCCTGAACAGCTTTGCCAGTCCATCTATCGCAGGGCCAACACACACACAAGCATTCACACTCACACCTAGGGGCAGGCAATTTGGAACAGCCAGTTAGCCTACAGTGTATGGCTTTGGACTGTGGGAGGAAACCAGAGTACCTGGAGGAAAACCATGCAAGCACAATGAGAACATGCAAACTTAGAAATGTGCGAGCCCGGGACTCAAACTCAGGAACTTCTGGCTGTGAAACGGACATGTTAAGCACTACGCCACCATTCACCCTAGTTGTAAATAATTTTTGCAAAAGAAAAAAACTAACTGTTAAGGAATAACATGGACTTTGGTTGATTTATTAACAATTTTCATACATTTTAGACACAAAAAGCTGTACTGAAAGTACATGCTTTGTACTTTTTATTAAAAAAGATAGTTATTGTTGTTGTTTTTATTATTATTATTATTATTATTTAGCATTTTGTTTGCAGGAGTTACCGACCATCTCCACTGTCTCTGAAGAGGTTGCAGACAATCCAGACCATCCTCTCGAGCCAGTTCAGTCCACTCCTACTCCATCCACTCCGCCCACACTCAGAACCCACAAACAGATCCCCGAGGCACAAGAGGCTTTCCTGGCTGGTCTTGAGGAACACAGTTACCATATGATTTCCCTCCAGCAACCGGTACTGGATCGGCTCAGGCCCGGCACAGCCAGCAACAGGAAAGCCTTCGGCAAATGGGTAACATCTGTCATCCACGAACTAGACCAAGACCTCTGGAGGCGCTGCCAACAGGAGATCAGCAACACTCTCTACAGATTCATCGCTGAGAACGATCAGCTGAAGAGACAGCAGGCACCAGCAGCAGCCCCTACCTCATCACAGCCCAGACAGCCATCTCAGCCTCTGCAAGGGTCGAAAGGATGTCGTAAGCAATGAGTGAACGTATTTTATAATGTATAATGTGGGGCTGTACAATGTGGAATAGACGTACCATGGTCGTAGCACAAGTGTGGAGAGGTCGTTCTGATTCGACCACGTCCTCACTAGTTTTTTTTTATTCTACCAAAAAAGTCCAAAGTTCAACCAGGTCCTTTGCATCCATGGAGACCATACCACGTTCTTACCAGTTTTTACTGCATTGCAACTATGTTGTACAAGTTCTTGCTGCGTCCACCCAATTTTTTTTGAGGACATAGTGGAGACATGGGGGTTTTGGAGCCCAAACACCTAATGCTTGGGATCCATTATTTCTTCTTTTTCTTCTCCTTCACCACTGTTCACATACACCAAACTGTATGTAGTACAACCATGAATGTCGGCACTCTAGTTAAATATTTTTGGTCCACATCTCGTGAACTCATGAACGCTAAAACGACCATTTCATAACATGAAAAGAAGCATGGCAAGTTTTAAAGCCCCAGCTTCAGCGCACGGCAAGTAAATGTCTGGAAACTAAAGTGTGACGAACAGACGGATGGACGGACAGAAACCATTCTATAGCTCCCGATGGGCTGGGGCTAAAAAAAAAAAGCCACAGGAATAATGTAATTCCAGCCACTTCAGTTTTTGAGCTCGTTTAAAAATTTTAAAAAGTTTTTTTTCAGTGCCGCTAGTTTGGTGTTTATATTATATTAACCCCTTCAAACCCGCATTTTTTCTACTGAGTAAAAAAAGTATTTTGTAACTGATTTGAACTCTTGTCAATCATAGAAACAAAGACAAAAAAAATAGATTTTTGGCAACCCTTGGTTTTTTTAGGTTTTTTTAATGTATGCCAAGACTTAATGGGTGTAAAATGTCATGAAAAGTTTACAAAAGCTACGCTTCTTTTTTCCTTTTCTTTTACAATGTAGCACAGGTCTGAACATGCACACGAACCTTTTTTTAGTAAATAATTGAACAAATGAACAAATCATTAACCCAATTCCTGTTTTTGAATCCTCATTTTCGATGAATCTTGAACTTACAAAATTGAAGGCCATGACAACTGATCTATTTCACCGGTGCCACCTTACCATCACGGCTCATGACTTCCTCATGGCTGTTTGGCCATCTCTTGTCTGATTTTAAAGGAGTCTTGGCAAATTGACAGATCCTTGCTGTACCAGCAGCATGAATTTTACTCTCAGCAAGCAACTCCAGATCATTGTGTGTTGTGAAATAGTTGTCTTGTGGTTGCCCTCTGTGATTCTGTGATTCGGCTGAGATGGTACACAACTCCAGCTCCAAGTCCCAGCTGGATACAGTTCCGGCAACTCCATCCCATCTCCCTGGTGCAGCATGAAATCATATGCAACGCCAACGTGGTTTGCCTTTAACACATTGCTTAACGGACAAACTTCCACAAAATGGGACCATTTGTTCATCAACACAAAGACTTTCCTCAAGTGGAAGCTCCAAACATCATCCGTGTATGGCATCATAGAGAGGATGTACCTTGTAAAACACATCTTTGTTGTCAGCCTGCTTCTCCAAATTGTTTGCTAAATGCAAATGTGACCAAATTAAAAAGACTCTATCACGGGGCGTGGTGTTTCTAAAATGCCTATGTCCAAACCAGCTTCCCAATGCATAGAGAGACTCTTGGCATTTTCATCACTGCCATGAAAAGGTGGAGGCCAACTAGAGTCCTGATCTCTCCTGAACTTTTAGGTCTAAAAGTCTGCACACCACATTGCATGGCATACATGTTTGTTTAGTCAGCCATCAAAATGATGGTGACGCTCCTGGTGTCATTATCACCATTTTCTGAGAGTAAACTGCCGACATCAGACAATTCTCCATTTACAAGAAGATCAAGAAAGTCCTCAGCTTTATACTCTACATGAAATAGTATACAGATAAATAATTATACCCATGACTAAAATATGCCTTACACCATAACTGACCTATATTATCTCGACAGGTATTGTTTTTTTTTTAGCATTCTAGCACTAAATTAGTAAGGCGATGCCTTAACATGTCTTCACTCCTGATGACCACTGGGATGAACATCAAACTTTGAAATGTTCTACTTATAATTTTTTTCAAAATATTATATCCATGTTTGAAAATTACACAGCAAAATTATTTGGCAAGCATTCACATAAATTATATTTTTTTGATTATGAAAACACTTACTACATCCCCCTCTGGAGCCTCTGAGCCATGCTGGTCTTGTCAGGTGTCGCTCAATGAAAGTAATGTCTCCTTTGTGATTGGTTGACAAGGGTCCAATCAGTAGCTTGCATAATTCAAATTGTTACCTTGATATTTTTTTTATTGGTTTAGAGGGTGATATTCCATTGGAATAGTCATGTCCATTGACTATTCAGAGTCATGTCCATTGGAATGAACGCAGGGTCTGAAGGGGTAAAAATGTACTTGATACTGTTTTAAAGTATTTTGGTTTCCTTCTCACACGCTTTGACCTCGTGTGCATGTCTTTGGTCTGTGGAAGGAAACCAGAGTACCCTGAAGAAACCCCCACGAGCAAAAGAGACGGCATACAAGAATAAGAGGACGGAAGAGAACATGCCAGAACATGCAAATAAATTCTACACAGGAAGACCTGTGTGATGTTCGAACCTTCACACGTGTGAAGACGTGGGATGTTCGAACCTAGACCCTTGTTGCTTGTTCCTCAGTTGTATAAGTTGCATTGTGTTTTTTTTTTAAACATCTATATTTTTATCAGTTCTGTATAAACATACATCATTTGTTCATGCTAATAAATCACTGAGTTTTCATTACTATGTGTGTGTGCTTGATTATTCCAAATGTTTATTATTCTGTTAAACCTTAAGTTAAAATCATAAATGAGAAGTAGCGCAGGACAGTGATGTGTTTGTGTTGCCGACTATCCAACAATACAGCCTTGCACAATGCTTAGAAACTAAAATACAACTTTTTTTTAATTTTATTTTAATTTAAGAACATTATGTGATTTTCTGTGCTGGGGTTTTTAACCTCCATCAGGCAGCAGGTGGAGCTGGTTCACTATGCAGCTGCACAGCTTTACCATTTGCCTTTAGTATTTAAAATAGTAATCCTTTTAAGGCTTTCTTCATTTGTAGTCAGATCCATGATCCTATAAGCACAGGATCTAAAGAACCCATTAAAACAAAAATCCAAAAACAAACCGTTAATTAAGTAATTAAACAAATAAATAAATAAACAAACAAATAAAGTTACTGTTTGTGTATAAGCCTTCGCCTTCACTGCTTAATAAAGTATACTGTATATCGTTATAAAACTAAAATAATCAGAGGTTTAGAGCAGGGGCAAAAAAAAATGATATAAGATGGACCATTAAGGGGGCGGCATGGTGGCGCAGTGGTTAGCATGTCCGCCTCACAGCAATAAGGTCCTGAGTTCAAGTCCCAGGCTCAGGCATTTCTGTGTGGAGTTTGCATGTCTCCCTGTACTTGCGTGGGTTTCGTCTGGGGTACTCCGGTTTCCTCCCACAGTCCAAAAACATGCACATTAGGTTAACTGGCTGTTTCAAATTGCCTGGAACATGAGTGTGTGTGTGTGTGTGTGTGTGTGTGTGTGTGTGTGTGTGTGTTGCCCTGCAATGGCCTGGCGAGCTGTTCAAGCAGTATCCCACCTTTGTCCAGTGTCGACTGAGATGAGTGCCAGCAGATGAGTGAGAGTGGGTGGATCATAAAGTTTTGCACAAATCTGAGTCTGTGCCAGCTGAAAAACACCCTGGCATTGGGTGTACCACCTAATAAGAAACTGAAATTCTTTTTTCCCACTAAATATGCTGTCAATCATGTGATTTTTAATGAAAATTCTTGTATTAAATTAGAAAAAAAGGTCAATAGAAATATTTCCACTAGTGCACTCTGACCTTTGAACCCCACTATATATGAATTATATGGTAATGCCAGTAGCAAACAATTATGTACTGGATGTCCCAAAAGTTACAGCGCACTTAAATTCTTACTACAGCAGATGTTGGACATGTCCCTTGCAGGCTTGAAGACAACTCTGGACACACTTTATCAGATTGTCACAGACTGTCTGTAGTGTCGTTGGTGAGATCTTCTGAACATGAGTGGTGATTGCTACCTTCAGTTCATGAGCTCTGTGTGGATTGTTTATTATTATTATTATTTTATTTTTTTTTACATGGGTTGCCTTACTTAACTTTTGTTACGTAACTTTTGGGACACCCTGTATAAGGAGCACTTGATGGAAAAGCTCAGATGTGGATGATATTTGAAAGAAGCGCAACGTCTGCCTCTTTTAGCTCTTCTCATTATTAGCCGTTAGTGATCAATCAGATGACAAACTTTCTCTGGTCCTCCTCGTCTGTCATGTATGTTTAATGCGCTCTATAAGCGGAACTGCTTTGATTTGGGTCTGGTGTGAGGATGAAACGGTCTGGCAGCAGGTCACACACTCTCAACACACACGCACACACACGCAGACACAGAGATGGGTTGGGAGGATAAGGACTCATTTTTTAGAAATCATCCATGATGTTCCAGTACCCTATTCAGAATGTAACACTTTCTATTGTAGGAAAATAATCAACAACTGCAAAGTGTGGTGTGAAGCAGAGTTCATATTACTACCCATAGTGTGTGAGTGTAGGTGTATATTCATTCATTTATTTGCCGACCTGCTTAATCCTTATAGTGAGGCAGGAGCCTATCTTAGCCGACTCCTTTCGAGGGCGGGTACTCCCTGAACAATTCATCGGTCCATCACATATCCAACACACAACCTTCCACACTCACACCTAGCGTAATATATATGATGATGTTGTTGGACTGTGGGAGGAAACCCACACAAGCAAAAAACATGCAACCTCCACCCAGAAGTGCCCTTGTGGAGCCTGGGATTTAAAGCGTCGCTTGCTCCTAAAGCTTCATGCTGTGAGGAGGACGTGCCAAGAACTACACCACTGTGTTGCCCTGTGTTTGTGTATGCGTGTGTATAAATTTGTATCCTGATGATATAGGGCTAAGCAATATGACATCATGATACAAAGATCGATTATATTAAATGATGTCACAAACTTTTTAGAGATATCTGCAGAAAGTGTAGCGTGACATAATTTCCCTTCATCAAGCTTTGTATCATGATGTCATCATCTCATTTGCATTTACGCATTTGGCAGACGCCCTTATCCAGAGAGAATTACATTTGTCATTTTTATACATCTAAGTAATTGAAGGTCAAGGGCCTTGCTCAAGAGCCCAACAGTCGCAGCTTGGTGGGACTGGGACTTGAACCACCAATCTATGGCTTAGTAACCCAGAGCCTTAACCACTGAGCTTTCATGCCCCATATCACTTAGTCCTACGTGTCACATCAGTAGTCATATTATAGGTTACAAAACACTGATACTGGAGACTCCTTCCATACTGCCTCGAGTGTTTTACTGCATCAATAAATCTACATTGTTCTATAAGAAATATTAGACTGAGTTTGTGAAGCCTCACCCTGCAAATCCCTGTGTAAGCTGTTACTACGGAAATATGAATGTAATAAAATATAATTTAAAAAAGCCTTTATTGTGAACATGTCTTGCATTGTGGCTGACATTACTGTCACAGCTGCTGTTATGGAAAATTATTAAACACCTTCTGTCCAATCAGATCAGAGAATTTAACAGCGCTGCGGTGTAATTTCCATTAATATTTATATTGTAGCATACTGTAGCTAGTGGATTTCACATGCAACGATAGGATATAATGCTGCATTTAAAATGCATGATCTCTTTTTCGCATGATTTGTTCAGAGTTTTTAGCAGAACTCTAAGTTCTGACAAGTCAATTTTTCACACGACCTGATTGGCCGAGCTGTTCAGGAACGCCGCACTGCAGGCAGCCATGACGGGTTTGTGTTTACCTCAAGGTTGGATATTAATTCGGAATAAACCGGAGAGAGAAAAAGAGTCGTTACATTATTAAAATGTTTTTCTGGTATGCAGGGAATCAGGCTGCACCAGACTGTCAGCTTCTTTTGATCCTTTAGGGCTTTAGGTTGTAACAGGAAAAATATGCTGAGGCAAACAAACCTGTCACGGCAAACATTCGTGATGGTAGTGAAAAACCTGATAAAACACCATCCTTATAATGTATTCAAACAGTGTTTAATCAACTTGTATAGTGTTGTATTCGCTCTAGCAGTGCTCACTAGACTATAGAATAGTTTCTTACTTCTGGCACTGTAAGGGACTAAGAATATAATATAGAAAGGAATAAATAATCGCCTGATGATCATAATCTAAAAAAAAATATAGGCGGTAGAAGCATTATGATTTGGGGTTGACTGTGTTTCCTTTCTGAAAATCTCCTCGGCCGAATATCTCTAGAATGAGTGGCGAATAAAGAAGTATGGATTCATCATTATAAAAAGCGGATGAACTAGTTCGATTTCAAAATCGATCCAAACATGTTCAAGGCCAAATGTCCATCATGGCATCCAGTTCGACTTCTTTCGGACTCCAGAAATATTAATGTACACATCCTTCAGTCTTACTTTTTGGTCCTTAAAATGTACACATAAGCTGCTATTCCACCATCGCACTGAGGCCAGCCAGGGCTATCTCAAGGCTACCTGAGGCGTGTAGTCTGGGGCTTTAATCCTCAAGCAGAAAACCTGTTTTTATTTCTATTTTCATGCTATATCTTAGAGTATTGCCCATCAAAAACATACTACATGGGGACAGAGATCAACACTCATCCAGTAACACATAGTGTGCTTAAGCAAACTAAAAGCTATAAAAGTTTACATGAAATACTCACCACAACAAACTAGAAGCTGTTCTTAACAAACTTTTTTATTTCAAGTTTTCATCGCAGCAAACAAAAACAATTTACATGGGGAGCCCACATATAGCACAAAAGCTAATCTATGCTAGGGGAAGCATTATGGAGTTATGGGCTAAAACTTCTGTTCTACCTAAAGCTGAGGCAATAGGCTACTTCATGCAAACAAGTTGTACCAATTTTCCTTTTCTTTTCTTTTCTTTACTTAAATTATACATGGAAGCTAAAGCTATTCCTAGCTAAAACAACTTAGCTTTTTTAAAAAACGTTCAGCTGAATGATTGTTATTTTAGCTAGAACAATAAATTGGTGTTTAAAAAAACCTCACCAACTGAAATAGTTTAAACTCTGACGTCCACCTTGATACCACCTTAAGCCCCAGTTGGTCTCTTCAAGACTATGGGTAATTGTCAAACCATATTGCCCAGCCTTCTAACCAAGAATTAGCCCTCAGAAGGCTTGATTAAGCCATGGAATTGACAGTGGAAACAGTAATGTTCTTAACTCAGTGGTGGACTCGCTTGCTATAGTTACCTTGATGTCCCATAATTAGCCCTGGGGGTACGTTAGTCTAAATTCTACCTATCGACTAGACTCCTATTGTACCCGTTTCTGTGACAGTCGTGTTCCTGTAGGATGTAAATACAGCATGAGGCTATACATAAATCCCATTCACCAAATTAAAACTTTAGTTATTTGTTTGACAACAGGAGTTAATCAGATATTGCAATATTTGACAAAATGTTTGTATAAAATTATCCTTACTGCAATACCAAAGTTAGTTATTTGTATTACAATGTGTTGATATAATATAATTAATTTTCCACAGAAATGAACAAACTAATTATGTTTCCTTTAAAAAAACTACAACACACTAGGAGCTGGAAAAATAATGGTGTGCACCCCATTTAAATGGCACCCCTAAGGAATATTTATAATAAATGCAAAGTAATATTTTTTTGCTCGGAGCCTTCAGCACTTTTTTACTGTTCAATGTTCTCTCCAAGCGTCTCCGGCTCTATTAGACAAGAAGGAACATTCAAAGCATTATGCTTATGCATAAAATATCACTCAGGGGTGACAATAGTTTTTGAGGCTTTACATATTATAACTAGGACATAAATGTACACTTTAATTTAGCATTTATACGATACCCAGGTATCAATGATCTAATATTAGGTTAACTCTCTATAGTTACTGCTCCTTGAATGCTCACATTAATTTTAAATCCCGAGTTCACTGTTTGGGGTCGCTTCTGCAGTGTTAACCCTTTAATAATGTTTTATTTACACTGACAAAAGAGAAGCAAAAACAACTCTACGCTTAGCCATGTTATGTTCGTAGAATGTATAATTTTTAAATAGAAAAAAAAAAAAGTTATTTTTAAACTTAGAAGTATTTTACCAGGAAGGTTGCATTTTACCCTTGGTTTGTGTGTTTGTTTGTTACCAGAAAAATTTTATGTGTGAATATTTCATGAATTGATTTGGATCCAGGAATTTTTAAAAGGATTGTTTAACATTGCATGGACAATTTTTGCATTTTGGTTCATCTGTGAAATTGTTGGGCTTGGCGAAGGTTTCCACTCCATACACTCTGGTTTTATGTGTGTTAGCCCTGCAATGAGCTGTTCAGGGTGTACCCTGCCTTCACCCAGAGTCGGCTGTGATGGGTACCAGCCTCCCAGCAACCCTTATTAGGACGAAGCGGCTTAGTCAAAAGAACGATAGATTTAATTAATATATTTTTAATTATTATTTTCTATTTTGCTTTCTTCATTCATTTTATTTATTTATATTTCAACAGTGACAAATGCTGGAAGCAGAATTAATGTTTGTTAACTTTTTGAAATGTTTTTTTCTGTTCTATGTATTGTAATCTTGAAAAAGTGTCTTAAAAAATTATCATATTGTATTTATCATCTTGCTCACCTCACTAGGAACATCCAGTGTTTTTTTTTTTCTTTTTTGGTTAGAACCTTAAAGAATTAATCAATACTGTTATTCTTATACCACAATATCCAACGAGGTGGCACGGTGGCACAGAGGTTAGCATGTCCACCTCACAGCAAGAAGGTCTGGGTTCGATTCCCAGCTCGGTTTCTGTGTGGAGTTGTGCATGTTCTCCTTGTGCTTGCATGGGTTTCCTCTGGGTACTCCGGTTTCCTCCCACAGTCCAAAAACATGAACAGTAGGCTAATTGGCTGTTCCAAATTGCCCATTAGGTGTGAGTGTGAGTGTGAAGGGTTGTATGTGTGTTGGCTCTGAATTGCTCTGGCGAGCTGTTCATGGTGTACCCTGTTGGCTGAGATAGGCCTTCCGCGACCCTAATTATAATTAAGCGGCTTAGAAAATGAATGAATTAACACTACAAGGACGAATTAATAACCAGTCTTGGTTGTCGAGTTAATATCATGCCAAGTTTAATAAAAAACCAACACAAGCTGCAGGAATTTTCTTCTTCACTGGATCATGTATAGCATTTATTTATTCAGCTACCAAAGTACAAATGTATTTCATGATTCTTCATCAAGCATCTAATGAAGTACAAAGTGGATATTTTTAAAATGATAAATTTGATTAAAAATGACCAACTCTGTCTGCTTTTTAAGGGCAAAGTAAATGCCGAGTGAAGCACGGGGTTGAAATTCTGCGACTGGGTTATAATGAAACGATACGTCAGGGTGGAACATTACTGCTGCTTTGCGAGTTGGCTGAACAGAGCTGTCACATTATTGACTAATGCTTCAGCTGAGTCAAAGTCTGGAACAGTATAATCATTCCTTTAGATTTATAGATGCTATCTTGAGATTTTCGCCTTGTAGAAAAGTGTTGCATGGTTTCAGGACATATAATTCAGCATTCTCTTCAAACCCCATGCAAACACTTTATCAATTAAATAATTCATTACCTTTCTTCGTCTTGTTTCATTCTCTATATTTCCTGTATTTACAGAGCAACAACATGGCATCTGTACAAACATGTACCTTTCACAGAAGTTTGACAGTAATTAACAACGCAAAAAATACCACTGTCTATTGTCGGATTGGTGGCATGGTAGCGTAGTGGTTAGCACTTCCACCTCACAGCAAGGACGTTCTGGGTTTGAGCCTGGCAAAGGCATTTCTGTATGGAGTTTGCATGTTCTCCCCGTGCTCGCATGGGTTTCCTCCAAATGCTCCTTTCTCCTCCATTTCCTCTGACTATCTAACGACATGCACTCACATACAGTTGTGGAGAGGCTGGGGCCATCCCAGCCAACACCAAGTGAAGGTGGGGTACACCCTGAACAGCTCACCAGACCATTGTAGGGCCAACACACACAACCATTCACACTCACATCCACATCTAGGGGACAATTTTAAGCAACCAATTAGCCTAATGTGCATGTATTTGGTTTGTGGGGAAAATATAAAAACTGCATACAGAAACCCCTAAGCCAGGGACTTGAAACCAGGACCTTCTTGCTGTAAGGCAGACACGCTAACCATTACTCCACCATGCCACCCCAAAGACATGCCTCTAGGTGTGAATAAGAGTGTAAATGGTTATGTCTCTGTAGTGGCCCTGCGATGGAGTGATGAGCTGTTCAGGGTGCTTTCTTCCAGTGATGACTGGGCTTGACTCCAGCCTCTCTGAGACCCTAAAAAAAGATAAAGCGGCTCAGAAAATTAAACGAAATGAACTTTTGGTGGACATGGATAGGAGAATATTGAAGAGCTCCTGGATCTGGACCTATAAAACAAAGCTCTGAAATGGATCTAGATGAAAGTTGCCGGCCAAAAGGCTTTAAACATTGTTAGAATGTCTTGATTGACCTGCCTCTTCAACAACACATGGGGGGATGGTCCCTCTGGATTGGTAAACTTGGGACGGTGTCCCTATTTTTGGAAAAAGGGACCAAAGAGTGTGTGCCAAGTACTGAGGTACCTTCGAGGAAAATGCCAGGCCAGGGTTATAGGAAAGCATGTTAAGACTGATAGCCTCAGATCCAAGAGTATGCCTGGGTGCTTCTAGAGTATAGTATGCCAGGGTGCTTCAAGAGTATAGTATGCCAGGGTTGCTTCTGCATCCTATTAGGTCCCTGCAGACCTGGAAGAAGAGCTGTGTTCACATGCTTGGCATGAATCCAGACCTATTCGATGTGGGCATTGGATTTTGACCAGGCTGACCTTTTCTTCAGTCCACGCCACGTGGTTGGAGTTCAGGTATGTTGGGGTCTTATGCTAAAAGGGACCTTGAGGTTGATCATGCTGGGTTGGGTGCAGTTTCTGCAGTCATGTGGTCAGTGTATCATACCTTACTGGGTCTTGATCCCCTAACCTTCTATTCAGTAACCCAGAGGCCTAACTAGTGGGCCATGACTGTAAAGGTGACAAGTTCAGAACTCTGGGAATGTTTTAATGTATTGTAGACCCATTGCGATCCTTGATGCTGAGAGGAGTGAGTTCAGGTGGCTTGGGCACCTGAGAAGGATGCCACCAGGGCACCTCCCTTTAATGCTGTAACCAGCAGGGACTGGGTGAAGGCACTGGGGCCGACGCAGAGGGATGAAAGCTCCATGCTGGACAGGAAGTCCAGGGATCCCTCAGGAGGAGCTGGAGGAAGTTGCTGGAGATGGGGAAGCTTCTGTGTACCCCGTGTTGCTACCGTGAGCCTTAATGGGATTATGTGGTTGTAAAAATGAATTAATGAATGAAATAATAATAATAATAATAATAATAATAATAATAATAAATAATAACAACAGGAAGAAGAAGATAAATTCATTGTATGACTCTAAACCAATATCAGTTTTTCTTCATGTTTTCAAGTTTACAATTTCAAAAAACAGACATTAAATATATAATAGTGCAAGTATTAAATCATTTGGTTAGGGGAAACATCTAGAATATTTTAGTGTAAAATTAGATTGCCCTTAGCGGTTTAATAAAATGAAGTCAAAACACAATATTCAGATTTGTTTTCCCTTCCTATGTGTTTGTTCTTATTCTCTAAAAGTGCTCTATGCATCTGTTTCAAAAATCTGCTAGCACATTTTTTGGTGACATCATGACCTATAGCATAGCCTTACATTAGCCATTTATAGCATAACATTAACAACACATCATAACCATTACATTTCTATATTAAACAAATCTGAAAAAAATAAATACAACGTCAGATTTTTTTTTTCATAGTTAATAGTGACTATTTCATTTCAACTATTTCTTTTCAGTACAAAGCTGCCATTTTGGGGGTTTACACAACGCAGGTGCATGAACACACAAACACACAAACACTTCAGTACACATCCCACATGCTGCTACACTGCTACATCAACCGTATCACTGCTTTACAGACATTTTCCTCATTCTTTAGTAAACACAAAGACATCGGAAGGATGTGCGAGACATCGTCGTGATGAAGCTTCAGTTTGAAAAATGTGCATTTTTGATCCTCGTTTGCATCGGTTTGAAGTTCATGCCTCACTGTCCTCTTTACAGCCGTCCTCGAATAGAAATCAACTGAGTGGAGTCTTGCTCCCCCCACCCCCCCATTTTTCTTCTGTCCAGATTTGTCAAGTTATTTGCTCCAGGCCACCTGCCATTACATAGATAAAAGAAGATAGGATGTGTCAGAGTAACTTAGTCAGTGGTGCATAAAACAGTGTGAATAGCAATGGCTTGTTATTATAATTGGTCATCTGGTGGAAATTCATAACACTTTAATAGCTCTAATGTTTTGATTGCATTCTGCCCTACGTTGGAGTTTCTGCTTCAGTCAATTTCAGAATTATTAAAGAAGAAAACTTTATATAAAATGCCTGCATTGCTAAGAAGTGTAATAATAATGACTGGCATCTTCTCTACACATATACTGATCAAAGATACCACTACACACAGCCTTCATGTATTTTGTTGGTTCAAAGACTGAGGTTGACAAATTCACAGGTCAAAGTTCACCCAGACAAAGTCAAAGCTAACCGCTAACAAATTCAACACATCTTTCACATCTGTTTTATCAGCTGGATGAATTTTATTTGTGTTTTTCAATTTAACTGATGAAAAAATGTTCAAACTAAAAGCACTTGGAGAGTGCAAACCTCCACCAAGGCGGCTTATTTCCCTCCTTATTTTCATTGATTTATGTATTCATTGTTTTTCTGCTTAATCCTACTAGGGTCGTAGGAAGGCTAGAGGCAATCTCAGCCGACTGTGGACGAAGGCGGTGTAGACCTTGAACGGCTCACCATTCCTTCACATGGCCAACATACACACACACACACACACACATACACACACACACACACACACACACACACACACACACACACACACACACACA
>JAOUQZ010000030.1:13446848-13457134 GCA_028564935.1 Neosilurus hyrtlii
ACACACACACACACACACACACACACACACACACACACACACACACACACACACACACACACACACACACATGTAAGCATGAGGAGAACATGCAAACCTCACACAGACATGCCCTCACCGAATACCTTCTTGTTGTGTGGTGAGAGTGCTAACAACTACACCCTGAACAGCACGCCAGACCATCTCAGTGGCGACACACACAGAGCCATTCGCACAACCACTCATACATAGGGACAATCTGGAACAACCAATTAGCCTAATGTGCATGCCTTTGGACTGTGGAAGGAAACCCATATACCCAGAGGAAACCCACGCAAGCATGTGGAGAACATGTAAACTCCACACAGTAAAGCCTGAGCTGAGTCCAGGACTGGAACCCAGGACCTTCTTGCTGTGACATGTCAACCACTACTAGATTAAAATGCTCCATAAGGAGAAGGAAACACAAATCTATAAAGAATAAGTGATTTTTTCAAAATAAATCTTTCACCAAGAGGTCAAGACATCAAAAGTACACTTTGTAATGCAGTGACCCACACATGGCCTGGAGATCTGGTATGGAAGTATAAGTCACTACTGCGTTCTTAATAACAGCAAATATATTTCTTGTACAAGAAAAGGAAAGCCCAGAGCGAAGAGAAAAGAGTGAAGAAAGAGCTGGCCACTGGGACACTTCTAAATAAGTACCCCCCCTTTCTCACCCCCCCCCTTCTCACTCCCTCTCCCTTTCTCTCAGTCTCACTTTCTCACTCTCTCTCTCACTCACTCTCTCTCTCTCTCTCCCCCTCCCTCTCTCACTCTCTCTCTCTTTCTCTCTCACTCTTTCTATCTCACACACCCACACACTCAGGTTCTCTCACTCTCTCTCTCTCTCTCTCTCACTCTTTCTCTCTCTCTCCCTCTCTAACTCTCTCTCTTGCTCCCTCTCTGTCTCTCTCTCTCCCTCTCTCTTTCTCACACACACTCACTCTCTCTCTCTCACTCACTATCTCTCTCTCCCCCTCTCCCTCTCTCACTCTCTCTTTCTATTTAACACACCCACACACTCATGTTCTCTCACTCTCTCTCTCTCACTCTCTCTCTCTCTCACTCACTCTCTCTCTCTCACTCACTATCTCTCTCTCCCCCTCTCAGTCTCTCACTCTCTCTCTCTCTCACTCTTTCTATCTCACACACCCACACACTCATGTTCTCTCACTCTCTTTCTCACTCTCAATCTCTCTCTGTCTCTCTCTCACTCCCTCTCTCTCTCTCTCACCCCCCCCTCTCACTCTCTCTCTCTCTTGCTCCCTCTCTCTCTCTTTCTCTCTCTCTCACTCTCTCTCTTTCTCCCTCCCTCTCTCACTCTCTCTCTCTCACTCTCTTTCTATCTCACACACCCACACACTCACGTTCTCTCACTCTCTCTCTCTCACTTTCTCGCTCTCTCTATCTCCCTCCGTTTCTCTTTCTCTCGCCACCCCTCTCACCACTGGGTGGAATTTTATTTATTTGTTTTGATAATTCCATCTCTTTTGACTGATGTGATGTAAACGGCTCAATTTATCATTCCAGAATTTCCTGAGCTCAATGATCAGACACCAGCATTACTCCAAATTTACCAGTTTTTTCAACTCGGAATTCTATGACAAGTAATATTGATTCACGTTGATTCATCTCATACAGAATGCTATGTTTACTTATTATGAGTCATGGAATGAAATCCAGGATATAAAACACACACACACACACACACACACACACACACACAAACACACACACACAAACACATAGAGACGGCTAGCAGGTGAAACTGGAGCGTTATATACGGTAAAAGAGAAAGGTTTTCCCGATGCTTTGCGAATAGCTCACACCTCCTTCTGAGCTGTATTTTTTTCTCCTCTGAGCTGAGTCACAGTCTCTGCCAGTGAGAGAGAAACTCTGCTCTTACACTTTACCTACAGCACCAGTTTTCAGTGTCTTGTTTCAGAATGTGAGGAAGGACGGCATGGCGGTGTAGTGGTTAGCACATCCGCCTCACACCGAGAAGGGCCTGGGCTCGGCCATTTCTGTGTGGCGTTTGCATGTTCGCGTGGGTTTCCTCCGGGTACTTTGATTTCCTCCAACAGTCCAAAGGCATGTACATTAGGCTACCTGGCTGTTCCAAATTGCCCCTAGATGTGTATGTGAGTGTGAATGATTTCTTTCTTTCTTTCTTTCTTTCTTTCTTTCTTTCTCATTCATTAAAATGACCCTTTATGTCCCTTACAGTTCTTTCTTCCTTTTTATTTCCTCTTCTGTACCTTTTCCTGTTCCTTCCTGTAATTTTCCATCTCATTACTTCCTTCATGAGTTCTTTGGTTTCCTTTGCTACTTCCTTTCTTTCTTTCTGGTCATTTATTCATTATTAATTATTCATAATTTCCCCTTTCTTTATCCATACTTTCTTTTCTTTAAATTCATTCATTCATTCATCTTCTGATGAATGAATTTTCTTTAAATTATTACATTTATTTATTTTTACTATTTAATTATTGATTTGTATATCTATCTATCTATCTATCTATCTATCTATCTATCTATCTATCTATATATCTATCTATCTATCTATCTATCTATCTATCAATCAATTAATTATGGCAGTGGTGGCTCAGTGATTAGGGCTCTGGATTATCAATCCGAGGATTGGGGTTCAAGCCCCAGTACCACTAAACTGCCACAGTAGGGCTCTTGAGCGAGGCCCTTAACCCTCACCTTTCTGTCATTTTATTACACTGCATTTATTTTTCTTTCTTTCCTTTCTTTTTCATTTCTTTTTATGTGATTTAGTCTTTCCTTTTTTCCTCTTTCCTGCAATGTATATATATATTCTTTCTTTCTTTCTTTCCATCACTGAATCTTAATTAAGCTGCTTTCTTCTTAGGTCCGTCTCCTTCTTCTCCTGCTCCCCCAGTCGTCCTCACGCTGAGCAGGAATATCCGTGTCAGTAATCGGAGTTTCACAATATTTTATGCATTTTGGTGCTTGTTGTATTTCTCCCCCCAAGGATGTCAGTAATAAGAAAGCACTGGGAAGTGCTGCTGCTGCTAATAGCGAGCGAGTGTGTGCTGGAGAGATAGAGGGCAAGTGGAAAATTACATTAAAGAGCTTTTTTGGAGGTTTAGAGGGAGAGAAAATTGAGAAAAAGTGTAAGAGAGAAAAGAGGAGAAGTCTGCCTGAAGTCATGAACATGCAGCCTGGAGGAACTTCACCTAACGAGTCATGTTAGATATACTCCATAAATACTCATTTGCAGCGAAATAAAAGTGCTCCTTACTTTTGGAAATACAGGGAAAAGGTTTCTAAAAGATACTTGTGTTAAAGATAACAAGCTTTGAATTAAAGGAGCTGAATATGAAAAAGCAATTACAGTAAAAAATAAAACACTTGCACATAAAAAAAGATTATAAAAATGTGATAAATGGATTATTAACATCTTTTTTTATGTGCAAGTGTTTTATTTTTTACTGTAATTGCTTTTTCAGGTTCTTCTCCTTTAATTCAGAACCTCTGTATCACACCAATTCAGAGCAATGACACAGAACAGCCACCTTTAAACTACCACTAATTAGCACTAAAGATAGATCAACTAAATGTGCAGAGAAACCAGAGGTGTGTGTGTGTGTGGGCGGGAAGGGGGGGGCAATGAGAGGATGACCGCTGTTCCTCTACGTTTTGGGTTGAACCTTCTTTTTACAGTCAAGTTCTCATTGGAATCATCGGGTGTTGGGTGGAGCCTACCTCAGCTGACTCCCGACTTCAACTGGGCGAAGGCAGGGTACAACCTACACCACCTCGCCAGATCATCACATGGCAGTAAACACACACGCACACACACACACACACACACACTCCTAGGAGCAATTTGGAACAGCCAAATATCCTAATAAGCATGTCTTTGTAGTGTGGGAGGAAACCAGAGTACCCGAAGGAAACCCATGCAAGCACGGGGATTGGAATCCAGGACCTTCTTGCTGTGAGGTGGATGTGTTCGCCACTATGCAATCCCATTCAATTGAATAGAATTTCAGGGCACGCCCTAAACTGCACGCCGAGCCAAGCTTGGGACTCGAACCCATGACGCTCTTGCTGTGAGATGGACGTGCTAACCACTACACCACCGTGTAAGAAATCAGTCCAAACAAAACAGCTCAAAAGAAATGGCTCCCTATAAAAGGGAAAACATGGTGTGTTAATGGTAACAGACCAGTCGCAGTGGTAGAGGTGCTCCCCATCCACTTCTCCCCTTTTTATTTTCTCCACAATTTGGGCTTTGCCAATCTCTACACCATCTTCTAGCATACAAGCTCTGAATCCTCTTTATATACTCAGAGTATATGACACTCTGATACAAGTGCTATCCACCCTCTTCTGAATACACATGTACCTGAGCTAATAGATGCCTATGATTTGCTTGTGTTGCCATGATTATCAGGGGGAAAAAAAAATCATCCCTTAGCATCCAGAAAGCACAGCCGGTATTGAGTGGACACGTCTCTGTTAAGCCTGTGACTGGAAGACTTAACGTCCACCACGTAGTGAAGCTGATCTTTCACACTGTTATTCTTTGTCACATACTTTTTTTTTCTTTTATCTCACTGTGAACTTTTATGGATTTTTTTTTTTGGTGGGAGGTGGTTAGGTGTCTCCCAGGGCTAAATTATTTGTGTTTTGAATACATAACATTCAACATTTATGGGTGATTGGTGTGTATCATTCTAACGGGATTAAGACAGTAATATTTCTGTAGGGGTGAGATGGACAGGGGTGAAATCTTGCGTGTCCCGTCTACTGGACACCAGAAATCAGACTCAAAAAAGAAAAAAGCTCAGTGACTCATTAAGTGAGCTGGAGAGGACTTTGAATTACCTGCTACTGCGTCCTGTCTGGTTCCATCTTAGTCTCGCCGTTGTGCTTTTCACTGTTGGTGTGTGACAGACGAGTGGACATGGTGGCTGCTTGAACCACAGCCTTGAAGCTACGCTTGCGTTTCTGCACGTTCTGCTCCGGGTGAAAGATGATGATGTAGACTTTGGGGATGTACAGCATGCCCAGTGACACTGAGGCACTCAGGCTCATTGACACGGTCAGCGTGGTCGTCTGGATGTACATCTGAAATACACACAGTCACGGTTCACAACTGAACACTAACTATGGATTTTGGTTAATTTTTATTATTATAACCTGCTCAGATTTAAAAAATTAATGAAAAATCCCCATTTCTTCATTATCTTACCATTTATATAGTGTACGGTGGCATAGTACTTTATATATAGCATGTCCACCTCACAGCAAGGAGGTCCTGAGTTTCTGGGCATTTATGTGTGGAGTTTGCATGCTTTCCCTATGCTTGCATGAGTTTCATCTGGGTTCACCGGTTTCCTCCCACAGTCCAAAGACATGCACATTGGGTTAATTGGGTACAACAAATTTTCACTAAGTGTGAGTGTCAATGGTTGTGTGTGTGTGTGTTCTGTGTTAAACTGCCAAGCTTTTTTTGGAAAAACCCCACATTGGCCCAGAAATGGCTGAAATATGAACCAGCTTCTTCGTGACCCTAGTAGGATTAGTAGGATTTGCAAATGAATGAATCAATGACAATGCACGGGTTGAAACAGAAGGGCGTCTGGTGGAAAACTAATGGTGACACTGGTGGAAAAAATATTATCGTGTGACCATTTGGAAAACAGTGATGGTCTTGCGAGTTGTTCAGGGTGTACTCTGTCATTGTTGGCTGAGATAGACACCAGCCTCCCCGCAACCCTAGTAGGATTAAGGGGGTGATCACACTAGAGGTGCGATAGAAAAGCAATTGATGCAAATGGCAATTCGCAGCTGTAGCTTTTCATTCTCAAAATGTTCTCAAATTTGTTTCATGACCTTCGCATTTTGGTTGCCTGGTTCATGTTTGAAATTTCTGCAAATGTCGCAAAATGAGGCTCTGACGCAGGGTAGTCTCAAACTATTCTCAAACAGTCCACACATGTCACGAGAAGGTTGCAAAGTGGTTCATTCATTCATCCATTTTCTGAACCGCTTAATCCTAATTAGGGTCGCGGGGAGGCTGGCGCCCATCTCAGCCGACTCCGGGCGAGGGCAGAGTACACCCTGGACAGCACGCCAGGCCATCGCAGCAAAGTGGTTCACAAATTATTTACTTTTCTTTTGCAAGGAAAAGCAACAAGATGAAGACTTCCACGCAAAAAGTTTGAGACATGCAGGCACCTGCCATATTCCATGTATTTTCATAATCGTTCATATTTTATTTGCATTTTGTTTGCACGAATAAAAAGTGAATGGTTTGAGAGCAAAAACATGAGTAATTTACGACAGATTTTATTTTTTCGCCAAACATCCGCAAACCAATCGAAAATCAGTCGCAAAAATTGTCAGGTAACGTTCTCGTGACTTTCGCGCGATATACGTATGCAAGCCGCAAAATATTCGCTTGTACATGTCCAAAACATCTTGATGTGTGATTTCAAAATTTGCATCAGTCGCTTTCCTGTCGCCCCCTGGTGTGATCAAGCCTAAGTGGTTCAGCAAATGAATGAATGAAAGGTTGTGATCCTGTTCACCTTTTGTTCCTGAACATATTCTTGAAATGGCTGATGATTTTAATTCCAGAAATTTTTACTGAAAGTGTGATGCAGCCTAAAAGACTAGAATGAATATCTTTAATGAATAAATGAAATCCTGAATACGATTCCCAACAGGAGTAATCACGTGTGCCGTCATTGTGGTGAGAAGAAAAGAACGACGGGTCTCGGTGGTAGTTCACCTGGTGGAACGAACATGGAGGAAGCAATCGAATGCTGTAGTTCTTTATTCCCGTGGTGGTTTGTCTTAGCTTTATTAGGATGGGTGAAGGCATTGTCTCTCTGGCTCCCCCACGCTCGTCTTATCTGCCTCGCACCACAATTAAACCCCCTCGCAGCTATGAAGCAGGGCCTTTGTCTCCATGTCATGGTGTGTCTTCAGGAGATAAAGACAGGAGGGGTGGTTGGGCTGAGGGGAGAAGACGTCTTCTTTTCTGCATGTCTCATCTCATCCTGTGTTTGCACGTCGCCATATGAAAGCTCGCTTCAAACGAGAAACTGCTTGAGACGCAACTTTGGCGTGTTATCGCCAGCCGGGCAGGTTGCTGCCTGCTTTGGAACATTCATATTGAAATGACTTTATTCTGCACAGTTTTGCTAAATAAGGATTTAACTAGTTGCTAAACCTCTGGCCCTTTTCGTTGACGAGCCGAACTGGGGGAGGATAGTAATGTGGTAAAATGGTGGCTGTTGAAGTAATAATTTTCTGCTGTGTGAATAAACACACTGTACAATTCATTGTGGTTCATAAACATGCAGGAGGACATGAAGGAAAAGGAGGACAAGGAATAAGTAAAGGTTTACAAGAGCACAGTGTTTATACTACTAATCACAGATGAGATGAAGTGTGTAATGAGTGCAGTGAGATTTCGCTCCAAAGAGTTTGACACAATAACCCTGATCTCATGTCCTATTTGCACAAATTTGGATGAATACATCCATCCATCCATCCATCCATCCATCCATCCATCCATCCATCTACTTTATTGATTTTTATTACATTTTCCAAACTGCGTTATCCTTTTTTAGGGTCACAGGGAGACTGGAGCCTATCCCGTGGTACGCCTTAAACAACTTGCCAGACCATCACAGGACCAACACGCACACACACAACCATTCACACTCACATTCACACCTAGGGGCAATTGAGAGTATCCAATTAGCCTAATGTGCATGTTGCTTTGGACTGTGGGAGGAAGCCGGAGTACCCATAGGAAACCCACGCAAGCACAGATAGAATATGCAAACTCCATAGAGAAACACCCTCACCGAGCCTGGGGCTCAAACCCCGGACCAACTTGCTGTGAGGTGGATGTTCTAAGTATTAGGCCCCAGTGGTGCTGTTATTTTATTATTTATTTTAAATCAATTTCTCTCTTTTTTAATTCTCTCTCTTTCTCTCTTTTAACTCTCCCTCTCTTAGGAGTGGTTTTAATAGTCCATAAAAATGTACCTTTATGCATTCATTATTTATTCCTTATTGAACTCCTAAATATTTGTGTTGCCAGGTTGGAAAAAACCACCACCTAAAAATAAAATATTCAGAAGTAAGTCTTGCAAAATTTATGTAAGTTATAAAAGTCCCTTCAACATTAATAAATATGGCCAGTAATGTATTTTTTTTTTTAGAAAACTTTCAAAGGTGTTGATTCACTGTTGAGTAGCCAATGTGTTTTATCTTCTCATTATCAGTTCACTTGGGCTGAATACAAAGGCTTCCTGGTGAAACCACCCCAGCTCACTTGTTTTCTATCCAGTTTTGGTTCTGTGTGCTTACAATAATATTAACCAGACCACATGTCCAGAGGAACGATAGAGCACATCCACAATAACTTGGCAGTAAAACACCAATTTATAGAAAGTAGAAAAGTTTAAGACCAAATGTTAAGAGAGAGAAGAAAGCATACTCAATCATTGATTCATTTTCTAAGCCACAATCCTAATTAGGGTAATGGGAAGGCTGGCGTCCATCTCAGCTGACTCTGGGCGAGGGCGGGGTACACCCTGAACAGCTCACCAGGCCATTAAAGGGCCCACACACATACAACCATTCACTCACACTCACACCTAGTGGCAATTTGAAAGAGCCAACTAGCCTAATGTCTTTGGACTCTGAGAGGAAACCAGAGTACCCAGAGGAAACCCACACAGAAACAGCCCAATCCCAGGAATCGAACCCAGGACCTTCTTTCTGTGAGGCGGACATGCTAACCACTGCGTCACCGTACTACCAGAAGAAGGCAAACTACTTCAAGAATATTAAAAGATGGTTATGTTTGCTAATATCATTACACCAGTTGCAGAGGTCATTGAAACTCGCTTGCAGGAGTAAGCAAATGGTTTCAGAAAGACATTGTTGCCAATTCTGTTTAAATTTCAAAAGATAACACTGTATTTCATGTTTATTTAATAAGCCAAGTAAGTGAATGTGTCCCTTTAAAGACCTGTAATTAGCATTTAACAGTAAGCTTTCTCATTTAAAAAAAACTATAAAAGGTGGTTAAATATAATTTTTATGTAATAAAAATGATTAAAATTAGAAAAATAAACTACTACTAAATACAAATGTAGGTTCCCTCCTGTATTCTTTCTGACTGAATCAGTCAGTTTGACTCATGTTCAGTCAGTCATTCTGTAATCTGTAATATTTATAAACTGCATTATAATGAAATTATTTCATGGTTGTTTTTACCCCAACGGCGCTCACCTTCTCCGTGGACTGTGCCGTGCCAAAGAAGATGGGCACGAACGCCAGCCACACGATGCAGGTGGTGTACATGGTGAATCCGATGGGCTTGGCTTCGTTGAAGGTCTCAGGGACGCCTCTGCTTTTGACCGCATAAATGGTGCACGTCACCATGAGCAAGATGCTGTAGCTCAGGCAGCAGATCAGCGACAGGTCGGACATGTCACACTTCAGAATGCCGCGTGCCAGCTCGGGGTTAGGCGGATGCAACTCCTCATAGTCCACGATGGTATGGGGCGGCACCACACCGAACCAGATAAACACTCCAATCACCTGCACAGAGAGACCTGGGGTGACATGGAGGCACCTATTGGGGAAAATAATTGACTATTCCCAATGCTTTTTCCTACATGTAGAGATAATTTTGCCCTTCCTCATCCCACAATGCACAGAAATGCAGCCAAATTCAAATTTAGTCAAATTTAGAATGCATGTATCACAATACAGATAATTAATAACTCACTTAGTGTTATTTAATGAAGAAAATTCCATAAAATTGTCCTCTGAACGTCCCACATGGTTCGCCAATCTCAAAAATTAATTTTGAACATGCAAAACTATTTTCTAAGCTCGCTATGATATGGAAAACTATTTTCTAAGGTCAATAGCGCTGTTCAAGAATAGTTTGGGAGTGTTTGTGGACAGTTTAGAGATGCTTCAATGAATTCTAAGATTGACCCACTTGTTGACGCCAATAATCAGACACAGCTGGCGAATACACTGTAACAGTTAATTCGTCATATATTGCAGAAGTTTGTGGTGAGTAGTTAGAAAACAGTAAGAAAACAGTTTTTTTTATTTTATTTTATACTGTATTAATCCCGTAAGGGAAACTTTGACTTCTGGATTTAACCCATCCAAAGTGAGCGCACACACACACACACACACACACACACACACACACACACACACACACACACACA
>JAOUQZ010000030.1:13458374-13479198 GCA_028564935.1 Neosilurus hyrtlii
ACACACACACACACACACACACACACACACACACACACACACACACACACACACACACACACACACACACTTGGACCAGTGGACTGCCACACATTGCGGTGCCCAGAGAGCAGTTGGGGGTTAGGTGACTTGTTCAAGGGCATGAATATGGAGGAAGGGAAGGTGCAGCTCACTCCCCCACCGCCAAACATTTTTCCTACTGGTTCAGGAATCAAACCAGTGACCTTTCGGCCCCAAAAAAGAGAACAGTTAGAGAACTTTTAGAGAACAGTTAAAAACAGTTAGAGAACAGGTAGAGAACAGGTAAAAAACAGTTAGAGAACAGTTAGAAAACCAGTAGAGAACAGTTAGAGAACAGTTGCAAAACAGTTAAAAACAGTTAAAAACAGTTAGAGAACAGGTAGAGAACAGTTATAAAACAGTTGAATAGTTAGAAAACAGTTAGAGAACAGTTAGAAAACCGGTAGAGAACAGTTGGAGAACAGTTGGAGAATTATTTGTGAATTAAATGTCTACAGATTTTCCCCAACTATTTGTAGTACAATATTACCGAAACTTATTTTTGGCAAATTTAGTTTGTCTCGATTCAACAGCAATCGAGGAACATTCGCTGTAGCTGAGATCCCCTCTTTACAGCGAGTTGAGAGGATAAGCAGATACAGCAGAAGCACACTCCATGATCAGTAGAATTAGGTGATTACCCACAGTCAGACAGTACATGCCCTGTTGTTTGCGTGGATTTGAGAGTCCTTGGGTTCAGATGAGGTTGTGAATTTAAACCGACAGCAAGCTTCTTCTGTGGAGTGGAAAACTCCAAAAAGCATCCTGTTCACAAACGGTACAAGATAATTGTCGTAAGTAGCTCTATTTGTGATTAATAAGGTTTAATTTGGGGTTTGAAAATGACCCTTCTACCAAGAAGTAGACAGATAAAACTGCAGGAAACGGTGCTCTTGTGTATTTATCCCATAGCACAGTGCTTCATTTGAATACAGCAGCTGGACGGTGCAGGAACACCGACAAGACGAGCCCATCCTCCCCACCTGTTCGTTGCAAGAACTCATTCGCTGAAGCTTAATCTCGTTTGCTAATTTGGAGAAACTTCCAGAAGAAAGTTTCAGGTCATGGAAGGGGAACGCAGACGCAGACGTGAAGACAGATGCTGCTGTCATGAAGCTCAGCAGAATGGCAGCGCGATCATTTAGACTCGCTGACACCTCCGCCATCATGAGCAGGGAGGCAGGGCTAAAAAATATCCCGCCGTCAATCAATCCGGCACCAGAGGACGGATAAGCACCCCACATCCCACTTCCACTGAGTCATACGCATCTCATTCACACCAAGCTCCAACCACAATAGCTTTATTAATATTTCTGCCTGTAAACATGTACATCAGCATTCTGCAACTTTTTGAGGTGGCAAAGGAAGGAGGAAGAAGCGTGGGCAAGTTATCCACTGTCTCAGGCATATTAGTCACAAACCACTAACCGGAAATGACGAGGATTTCGCGGCTGATGTGTATCAGTAAGCTGGTCTTTGTAAGGCTGAGTACTCAGACTGATGAGATGTGCAGTCAGCTTAGCATCAAAAACCAGCAGAGAGCCTTTCTCTGTGTCTGTCTGGATCCTACTCAGAAATCACACGTCATTCTTGGTGATGATATGAGATCCCTGTCAAATGTTTATCTGTAGAGGCCCAGATTACAATTTTCAACTGTATACAGCTCTTTTTCTTATGACTTCTTATTTGGTTATTTCCCTTAAAGTGCGATGAAAAAAAAAATCGAGGGGCATTCATGGAGTGCAAGGTACCATACAGCAGGTAGCAACTAGGCCCTATATGGGTTCTGGCTTTAAATACCCAGTGTTTGTCGTATAATATGATTTATAGTATGAGGACGTGAGCGAATTAGTAAAAAAATATCCTTGTTGGAAGGATTTATGAAATGACTGGGGTTTGACTTTTCAAGGTCATTCGAGTTCTCATTTATTTATATCAAGTCTCATTTGAAACTCCATATATGGTTTCCTATTAGTGTTTCATTGGAACGGCATGCCTATCAGCACTCATTCTGAAATTATACATGACCTTGAGTTTTACCTTTCAAGTTCACTCAAGGCCAAAGGCAGTTTATCCCATTTGAAAGCATGTATACTTATCATATTTGTCCCTCTTGCACGTATGAGTCTACATGACTTTGTTTTCCGTTTCAATACAGGAAACGTCCAGTGCTCTGACCTTCACCATTGACCCCAACATTCCAAAATCAAATCACCTGTAGGACTCAGGTAGTGTCCTTGATTGGTGAAAATCCTTGCAAGGGTGTGGGCAGGGTTTTGTTCACAAAGTGACAAACAAACACCACTGATTAAAACACCCCCCAACAAAACTCTGTTTTGTGGCAGAGGTAAAAATACCAATTGATATAGTATCTCTAAATATAAGATTAGTAAACATATTACTAGGAAATTTCTAGTCACTAATTGCAATTTTGAAATAATCTTGATGCATAGCCAGGTCATTTTTCTACTGTTGAGCATTTATTATTTAGTTCTATTATCTATAAGCTTATAAACAGCAATAGGAGATAGATTTGGAAAGGGGGATGATAATCCTGCTTTTCTTTTGGGACACCTTCAAATATATAACATATACAAATATATAAAAATATGGAGAAACATTTTCAAAATTAGATTTTTTTTTTTTTACTTAGGTTCCTGTACACAAAGCTCAGAAGATGATAACCCCCCATTTACACCCAAAATACGTCAAATCGGGTTGTAGCATTCTTGAATGAGACTAGCTAAAACATAAAGTGTTATTTAATATAGTTTGATAGTAATGAATCTAAATATATCACCTAATTCAATATGGGTCAAAATCCAATATGGCGACCAAAATCCACCATTTTGGATTTGGTTAGCTAAGTAGCGCTGTACTCTGGCCTGGTTGTTTTTAATGTGTAGATTTCATTTGTAAGCACCAAAACCACCAAATATCGATTTAAGCATAAATAATCATGGAAATACCAACACAGTCACATCATAGGATACAGAGTTAGATTACGATACCATGAAACATATAAACTATTACTATAACTTGAAGGTGTGATGACATTTTAGGGCACTGAAAGCCAACTTTAGGTGTTTTGTTTCTTAATGGTGGGTACCTTCATCAGGGGGTATATACAGGGGGGTTACAGGGGGTCCAAGTCAAAAATTCCTTCTTTTTACATATTTTCAAGGTGTCCCCAAAATATTATCATGAAAAATGCAAATTAACCCCTCGTGCCAATAGATTTGAACGTATTCGAGATATTTTACTAAGATTGCATTTTGCACTTCATACTGTATTATATAATGGATATTTAACTAAATTGCTGATGCTACATTTGCTATAATTCCTCACTTGCAATGGCATTAAAATGACGAATGTGATTAAATGTCAATAATAATGACCTTTAAATGCTTAACAGTTAATTCCCAAACTAGGTATTGTAACCCCGTGAGAGGCCACTGGATTTACAAATGGGGTTGTGAAAAAAATTCCCTATTTATTTCATTTATTTTACAATTTAGCATTCCGAAGTACACAGGCAGATCTTGTGTGCTACTTTATAAATTATACGTGTTATTTTTTACTATCCTGACATTTTGCTCTAGTGTAGGAGTTCAGCAATAAAAATGGACAAATTTCTCCATCCACCTACCTCTACTAGTTTCTCGAAAACTTCACGTGAGACTCTGACTCAGTGGATCAACAGAAGTAGTTTCAAATTTGACATGAAGAATAGATGCACTCTTTTTTGATTTTTAACATTCAGTTTGAATAAATAAAGAAGCCCCGTTGTCTGAATGCTAATCAGAGCAGCAAGAGTAATTAAAATAAAAGCTTGAAGAACATCTGTGTAAACTCTACCTTTTCTGACCCAAGGTCTCCGGGCCCTGTAGCTAGCATCTAGTCAGATGGAATGCCTTCAGCTAAATAATTTTCCACAAGATGCATAAGAGGACCAGCTACAGCTCCTGGTTAGCCAGGTCCAAAGCGGCGTACAACTAAACTACAGCACTACAGCGTTCGGTCCTTTAAAACATTTCACCAGCCTTAACGATCTTAATTTTTATTTTCTAATCTTAAATAAAATTTGTTAATATATACTACACAGTTACAGGCGGGGTAGTGGTTAACACATCCGTCTGCTTCACAGCAAGAGGGTCCTGGCTTGGAGTCCTGGGATCAGGCGTTTCTGTGTGGAGTTTGTATGTTCTCCTCGTGCTTGCATGGGTTTCCTCTGGGAACTCCGCTTTCCTCCCACAGTGTGAATGTGAGTGTTAATGGTTGTGTGTGTTGTTCTGTGATTCTCTGGTGAGCGGTTCAGGGAATACCACTGAGATAGACTTTAGAATCTAATCTGATTGGTGAGAATAATAGACATTAATTTATGCCACATGGGGATGGCATGATCCCATGTAGTATTTATAAATATATACCCTTTTGTTTTTTAATTGCCTCTTATTCTAGCCCATGTGCTAATCATCCTATTACGGATGACCTATTGCGTCTCTATGACAGAGACCTTCAATCTTCTCCAGAAAGGTCTGGGGTAGCTTTAGGCTTGCACAGAACCCAAATAAGAGGCATACTTGATAGCTGATTGGAGATGAAATCATTAAACAAGTGGAATCAGGTGTGACTCCTGCCTGGTTGGAACAAAAGCCTGCAGACACACCAGCCCTTTGTGGAGAAGACTGAAGACCTCCTGAAGTCAATGTCTTTGCCATTTGCTGTACATACAGTCTGATAAAATCCCATTAAATGCCCACTGATATAATCCTATTAAAAAAAAATAAGAAGAAGCCTAATTTAAAGCAGACAAATGAATAAAACACCACATAGGTGTCCACATGAAGGATTCCTGTAAACTTATGTACAGTTACAGCAGGATGCTACTGCAGACTCCTTCTGTTTTCTTACAGAAAGCTCCAATAGTTTTTTGCTCTTTGTTTGATACCATGGTTTTAGTTTTTTTACCTTCACCATTAGGGATATTCCCTTATCAAGGTGTTCCCTTGATTTGTGTATTGGTATTTTTAGTACGATAACACAAAAAGTTATGTGTGGATTTTCATGAAAGCGAGGTTTTGGATAAGGACTCCATTACATTTTGGAGCTGATTCAGATCAAATTCTGGATCCAGGAATCTTTTAAAGGATTTTTTAACATTGTGAGCAAGGATGATGGTGGATTGTTGGGCTTTGTGGAGGATTGCGCTCTCTGAGTGCTCTTGTTTATTATTAGACATTATCATTATTATTTATTATTATGACATTGAATTTCCACCATGCATGTCCATCCAAAAGTTACTATAGAAACTATAGCTTATTATAATTTACACAGTAAAGGCAAACTTTTGATTTTCTGCGATTCAATATGTCATTATGCAGCCTAGGCCTGGAAAAATCTAGTAAATGAAATCTAGTTTGGTTATAATTAAGTTATTTTATTTTATTTTTTTTTTGTAAAAACTCAAAGTTGCATTGCAAACATTCCCACAACATTCCAAGAAATGGACCTGAAAGTATCCAGTGAATCACTCAGTTACATACAACAGGTCAGGAAAAACCTAGGAACTCCTAGTCGCCAATTAAGCTCAGATATTTCAGTCATATGACCTGCATAGAGTATTTTTGGAGTTTGTAGAGAATCCTCTAGCTAGGCTAGGCTTTTGTTGGTAAAATATTCTAGTAAGTCTGATTGTAAACAAATAAATAATAGAAATAATATAATTGCACATATCTAATAATGTACCTCATGTGGGACTGGTGGTGTAGTGATTAGGGTGCTAGACTCATGATCATGGTCATAGGTTCGAATCCTTGTTATTCCCCCGCCGTGCAAAGACCCCTGGGCAAGTGTGTCTCAGTCCACCCAGCAGTATAAATGGGTACCAGTAAAAATATTGAGACGGTCTTAGTTCTAGCACCCCATCCTGGAGGAGTTGAATTCCTAGTTGCTTCATGCTGCAGAAACTGGGATAGGCTATGACAGGCTCGGGTGTAAAACAGTCCAACAGACTTTACCTTTTACCTTTTATCTACCTTCCTCGTCGTTTTACTTTTCATATTTCTCAAAATAATAACAAATTATTTACTTGTTTTTTTTCCAGACCAGGGCCATACACTGACCCCACTTTTTAGTCTATACAATCAATTCTTCATCCATTTTCACAGTAACCTTCAACAGGCCAATACACTACGAACATCTGTGACTCGCATTCATTTTAAGGAACAGGTAAACCTCCATTTCAATCCACACTGACTCTGTGAGGCACACAGCACTCATGGCTGTGTTTATACAAGTCCAAACATGACAGAATGACGGACGTTTGAATAGTTTTTAATAATATTGTTGATCTCGTGGCTCACGTCACTTCACCAGGAGCCCGTTGAAAGGAAATCAGTATACCAAAGAACATAAATTAAATCAAAGCCCGTCATAATGATAGTCTTAATTTATATTATATGTCACCGTGTCATTATTCTTTAAATTATCTTCAGCAAGCACTATTTTACTGTTCTTACTTCAGTAATTGGAGCTCAGGATCGAAACAAAGACCCTGGAGCTGTGAAGTACACTGTTATGGCACTCATTTCATTACTGCGGGGTTTAATATATTTATGACAGCAGTATGTGTGACAAATATTGGAACTGTGTATTATACACTGCTAAGTAAACACCAAGGTTTTAACATAGAGAAAATGTTTTATTGCAGATGTTATCCAATTTAATAGGGTTTAGTGATATTTCAATCATATTTCTAAAATGAGAAATGGACCTAGTTTCACCTGCGTAAACTGTGCTAATGTGTATTTATTTACTGACTCCATGTAGAAAATCTCTGTGACCATCTATTATCTGTTCCGCTTTTCCCTCAGGGATCCAATCCCAGCTGAATTCGAGTGAGAGGTGGATGGGGTTACACCCGGAATAAGTCACCAGTCTTTCGCAGGGCTAACATACACACAAACAATTATTCACACTTACATTCATTCCTACGGGTAATTCAGAATAACCAGCTGACCAAATGTGCATGCCTTTGACCTTGAAGAAGAGAAAACTGGAGTACCCTGAGGAAGCCCACACAAGCACAAGGAGAGCATGCAAACTTCACTAAACTCTTTCTGAAAGGTCTCATAAAATAATCATTAATATAACACACACCTGGGTAGGATTTCTTCCAACCACTTAACCAATTGATTAGTCCGATTCGGACAAGCATGTGATATTCAGCTACTTGCATTATGAAAGTCCTGAAGTGCACACTGACAATCTGGGACAATAATAATAATTTAAAAAATCTAAAGTAAATTCTTGAATAAAAACGTAATTGAAACATGAACTGAAAATGTTGCACAATTTCTATGTCATCATTCCAGTGTATGGCGAAACGGTGGCATAGAGGTTGTCACATCCGCATTAACAGGTGTTTCTGTGTGGTGTTTGCATGTTCTTCCTGTGCTTGAGTTGATTTTCCTCCAGGTACCCCGATTTCCTCCTACAGTCCAAAGACATGCACATTAGGCTTACTGGTTGTTTCAAATTACCCATAGGTGAGTGTAAATGGTTGTGTGTCGATTGCCCTGCGATGGTCTAGCGAGTTCAGGGTGTACCCCGCCTTCACCCATTGTCGGTTGAGATAGGCTCCAGCCTTCCCACGACCCTAATAGTAGGATTAAGCAGTCAGGCAAATGAGTGAATGGGTGAGTATTACAGTGTAAACAAATATGAGATTTTCATCCGATTTTCTATCGAAGCATGTGTGTAAAGGATGATGGATTTGATCAAACACGAATCATAAGGTTTTACACACACTCGAGTGCACACGGTCATTATGGCAACATGCCCAGGGTTGGCTTGTATCAATGGGCTTGCAGGGATAACCCCTCCCCATCATCTTTCACAGGTAAAAGTAAAATCACTATAAGGTTTCAGTTTGGACTTTCATGCCATCTTACTGGTGATTAACAAATTTAAAGAGGATTATTTTTTACTTTTTTCAAAACCGAGTGTAATTAATGTAGGTTCTTGGAGCCAATCAGCAACAGCCATGATATGTGATATGACTGACACAATTTTGAGCTCCAGTGAGCTAATCCATTATAGCCTATTTGAGCTGCAGTGGCTACTGACCGAGGCACAGTTTTGGTCTAAAGCAGTTTCCAACTGCGCCTGCACAACAAAATTTTACCAGTTGGTGTGTGATGGACTCAGGCGCAAGTTACGGGCATGAACGATTATTTACACTATCATTACTTTTATGGCTAAAATACACTGTAATTTTTGAGGAGAAACTGAAGGTTGATTGAACTGAGAACAAATCGTCTAATCACAGAATAGACCAACAGAAAGAGCACTCAGAGAGCACAAATCTCCGCCCAGCCCAGCAATCCCTCATATGAACCAAACTGTCAAAAATTATCGTCTCTCACAATGCTAAAGAATTCATCAAAAGAAATCCTGGATCTACAGTCTGGTCCAACTCCAAAATCTAATGGAGTTGTTCTTGACCAACATCCCGCCTCTGGTAGAAATTTCTTAAAAACCTCCGCTCTACAGTTTATCCATTCATTTTCTGAACCGCTTGATCCTAATTTGGGTCACCCTAGCCATCACAGGGCCAACTATTCACACTCACAATAGCCAATTTCAGCAATTTATTACAGCCAATTAGCCTACTGTGCATGTTTTTGGACTGAGGGAGGAAACCGGAGTACCCAAAGGAAACCAAGGTTTACTTGCATTATTATCAACTATTATGCTTACTTACATTAATCTCTGGTATAATTTATTATGTTTATTTACAGTCATTTTAGTTAATTATACAGTTATTTATAGTTATATATAATGCTATTCAGTTTGTCTGTTGTAAACTGTTGGTCCTGAGGACAAATTTTATTCTTGTGGAAACAATAAATGAACCTTGAACCGTGACCTTGAACCTCGGCATAACCTTTTTGGGTAAATCTGGATAATCTTGGGTAATTTCGGTGATTTTACCAACAAACAAACCAAATATAACTATATGTTTTATATAATTAAATAAAAAGACAGATGATAAAACCCTGAATCTTGTGTCTTGCTCTAGGTCTAGACTATTTCTGTCTATGTCATGTTTGTTACTCAGTTCAGATTCAGATGCCAAATGTTATATATACGCTTTTAAATTATATATCAGTGATATATATTATTCACTGCTCGCCACCCACCCATCAACCCCCAGAATACCATCAGCCACCACTGCAATTGATAGATTTCAGATTTCAGTTTAATATCACTCACAGGTGCCATCAAATACTAGGAAATTCGGAAATTCTAATCATACAATCATCCATTATAGTTTGATTAACAGATGATTTGCATGCAATTATATGGTACACATTAAGTTATTATTTTATCCGAGTACACCACATTTATATGAGTTGAATTATATTAATTATTACAATGAGTGTATTACAAGGGTTGCAAGAATGTGCTGGGGTCGAGTTCCAGGCTCGGTGAGGACATTTCTATGTAGAGTTTGTATGTTTTCCCTGTACTTGAGTGGTTTTCCTCCGGGTACTCCGGTTTCCTTCCACAGTCCATTGACATGCACATTAGATAAGTGTGACTGGTTATGTGTGTTTGCTGGCTAGTTGTTCAGGGTGTACCCTGCCTACGCCCAGAGTCGTCTAAGATAGGCTCCAACCTCCCTGCAACCTTAGTAGGATTACGTGATTGAATAAATAAATATTCTGAACTTTAGGAAATAATTGTGGGAAAACCCCTGTTGTGTAGACCAAAATAAAATAGACGGAGCCAGCTAAAACCAGATCTGGTAAACAATGTTAGCGAATTGCCAAAAGTCAATATGCCATTTGCATAATAGGATGTTCCCAGAGTGGTTAAAGATCGTATTTAGTGATGCTTGATGACTCAAGAGCAGGTCGCTCTGCAGAGGGATCTCAAGGCTCACTCTGGTTGAATAAAGAATTATTTTTCCTGCAGTGCCTGGACTTCGCATTTGATTTCAGTAACTACTCCATATTTCTCCATGACAAAATCATGAAAACCTTTGGTTTGGGTTTTCACGAGTGCTCTCAGACCCCACTGTATATCTGATTAACAATGACACCAGTCCTGAATAACCCGAGCAGAGTTCCTGCAATAAAATAAAGCCTTTACTTCTGAAATATGGGCCGAGAAAATACCCTGGAGAAGAACTCAGTGCATCTAAAACAAGGAAGAAATATGTAACTACAGATGAAATATGAAGTACAGGAGATCAGAAACCCACACATGGTCATAACATACTGTATCACAGCTACAACCCAACCCAACACTTGCAGAATTTCTGATCATATTTTATTTCAAAGACTTTAAATCCCTTTTAAAGGATTTCCAGATCGATGGACAACAATCAGTTTTGTCTTACCTGGAAGGACACGAGGATGAAAGTAATGACGAGCTGCGATGTAGGGCTAATGAATCTTGGTGGCGTCACCGACTTCTTGCCCTGTTCGAAGATGCGGTAGATGCGGTTGGTTTTTGTCAGCATGGCCGAGTAGGTGATGCACATCCCGAGGCCAAGCAGCAGCCTGCGTAAAGCACACACCACCGTGTTCGGCTCTGCAATCATCAGGAAGGTGATGAGGTAGATCAGGAAGATACCGGTCAGCAGCACGTAGCTCAGTTCACGCCCTGATGCTCGCACAATGGGTGTATCATTAAAGCGCACAAAGATGATCACGACGGACAGAGTAGCCGCGATGCCTAGGATTGCCAGGAACATTGGTACGACAGCCCAGGGTGAGTGCCAGTCCAGCTTGACGATTGGTGTGGGTATGCAGGCAGTGTGGTTTACCATGGGCCTCATATCATACGGACACATTTCGCACGCCAACTCGCCCACCTGGTACTGGTAGCCATCACAGAGCTCGCAGTGCCAGCAGCATGGCACGCCTTTCACCATCTTCTTCCTCTCGCCTGGTCGGCATGGGAAACTACACACAGAGGGAGGGATGTAATGCTCGCCTCCGGACCACTGCATCTCTTCCACCTGGGGCATAACATGTACATAATGATGTTATATTAATAGATATATATTAATGATATATACAGTGGTGAAAAAAAGTGTATGCCCCCTTCCGGATTTTTCATTTTTTTGCATGTTTGTCACACTTAAAAGACAACACAAGTAAACACAAAATGCAGTTTATAAATGAAGGTTTTTATTATTAGGGGAGAAAAATATCCAAACCTACATGGCCCTGTGTGAAAAAGTGATTTTCCCTAAACCTAATAACTGGTTGGGCCACCCTTAGCAGCAACAACTGCAATCAAGCGTTTGCAATAACTTGCAATGAGTCTTTTACAGCGGAGGAATTTTGTCTCACTCATCTTTGCAGAATTGTTGTAATTCAGCCACACTGGAATATAGATATAGTGTATTAATCCTGCAAGAGAATTTGGCATCCAAAGTGAGCACACACACTCGGAGCAGTTTACAGCCACACTGCGGCACCCGGAGAGCAGTTGGGGATTAGGTGCCTTGCTAAAGGGCGATTCAGCCGTGAAAGTGGAGGAAGGGGAGGTGCTGCTTTATCCACACTTCACCACACATGTTTCCTACTGGTTCGGGAATCAAACCAGTGACCTTTTTGTCCCAAAAATGCTTCTCTAGACATTAGATCATGGTTACCCCATGTTTTAGCTAATATGGGTACAAGGATCAAATAGTACTGTGTGCAATAACACAGTAAGTGGGGAATAAAACATTAGAAGACAATAATAATTTATACACGTTGACTAGTTTCCAATAATAGAAAGTTTCCCCCACTTAAACCAGGGCAGCTTGAAATGTTAAGATATTTTGATTCAGTAAATTTTATCCCTTCATAGTTAATGCTGTGAATCATTTAAAAAACGTGTTAGTTTCTATGATCGCTTACTTTATAGCAGCTGTAAATAGTCTTTCCCTAACTAGCCTGTCCTTTTTTTCTCCAGAACTGTATTAGCATCACCAGTGGGTGATTGACTTACTTACTTACTTACTTACTTACCTATTTATGTATGTATGTATGTATGTGTGTGTATGTATGTATGTATGTATGTATGTATGTATCTATCTATCTATCTATCTATCTATCTATTTATTTATTTATTTATTTATTCGCGCACCTTTGGGGGAGGGGAAGTGGGTGGTGAATTATTTTGCAAAGTTATTAATTCAGGATTTTTAGGAACAAAGTTAGAAATCATTTCTGAAATTGAAATTACAACTGAATTTAAAACCAGAACTGTAAAATCAGATGACATGAATGGGAACTGTGGCGTAGTGGTTAGGACATCCTCCTCGCAGAAAGAAGGTCCTGAGGTCAAGTCCCAGGCTCGGCGAGGGCGTTTCAGTGTGGAGTTTGCATGTTCTCCCCATGCTTGCGTGGGTTTCCTCTGGCTACTCCGGTTTCCTGCGATAGTCCGAAAACATGGACTATAGGCTAATTGGCTGTTCCAAATTTCCGCTAGGTGTGTATGTGTATGTATATTGCCCTGTGATTGGCTGGTGAGATGTTCAGGGTGTACCCTGCCTTCGCCCACAGTTGGCTATGATAGGCTTCAGCCTCCCTGCAACCCTGATAGTATTAAAAGATTCATCAAATGAATAAATGAAGGAATGAATATGGAGATTTTTTCCCAGGTGGTAATGTTGTGTTGGGCTCCATCGTGTCACCTTCTTACTGATTTATTTTTCTTTAGAAAAACACAATTAGATTTGATTTATTTAAGAATTCAACATGCAGTTAATTGAAAGCAGATAGCTTCAATCTCATGGGTACAGTCGGGGTCCATTTCTCTCCCTAAGGTACAATTTCAACTAATGTGTCCAAAAGGCTCATTATTAGAGCCTAAGTGTACCTTGGATGGTACTGCCCCAGCGTCAAGCCATTGTACCCTTTAAAAATACATTAAAGTACTTAATTTTTGAAAAGTGTTGTTCCTGGGCTCCTCTAAATGTAATTGTAATTCTTGCTCATTAA
The DNA here is from genome assembly GCA_028564935.1 of Neosilurus hyrtlii. NCBI lineage: Eukaryota > Metazoa > Chordata > Actinopteri > Siluriformes > Plotosidae > Neosilurus > Neosilurus hyrtlii. The sequence continues at coordinate 13,471,448 of JAOUQZ010000030.1, forward strand.
AAGTGTTGAATTGCACCTTATCATGTTTAATGCTGTGCTCCTATCAAGCTCTTAGTCACATGATAATCTTATTTAACAGTGAATACTGTTTACCTTTCATTCTTATCTGAACACCGCTCATGCATAAAGTATAGTTCATTCTGCATCTATGTTTCAAGACTTCTTCCACTGTTTTCCCTGTGACTACTGCCTGTGGCTTGTTAATTATAGGTCTTGCTATGGATTTTATTTTTAGCATGCTGTGGTACCTCACACAGTGTGTATGCGGGATGCATTGTGATATACTGACCTCCTGATCAGACCAGCATACATAACCTGAGAGAAATCCAATGAATAATATATAAAATTTATCTGTTATAACTTATACTGGATCGCTGTATTTTGCTAACTAATACAGAATATATTCATTATAAGTATATATTACATGGCAATGGTATGATCGGATTGGTCCACTATCAGGGACATTATCCTGAGTAGATAATTTATCATTTATCAGCTTTATCTGTTGTCCATGTAGTACTAAACTCTAGTAGGCTTAATTAGAGACTCTGTTCACCTGAGCTCACCTGAGCTGTCTCTGTCATTGTCAAAATATGTAAAAAAATTAACTATAAAAATCTCACTTTGGTCTGTCTTTCTTTATGTTTATATATATATATATATATATATATATATATATATATACACACACACACCCCTGTGTTGTGTTATAATAGTTCCTCTAGATGAAACTGACCCTTGGCAACTCTATTCTCAGAGAGTCTTCTTGGCAGATATTTTTTACCTGTTAGGTTACCAGCACTTTTCCCTAATCCTCCAGATCACCTGGTATTCCCAGGTGGGCTCCCATCCAAACACTTGCCAGGCCCAACCCTGCTTAGCTTGTGAGATTAAACAGGAACTGTCCTCCACAGGGTAAATGGAGGGTCTTCCTGTGTATACACTAATAAAGAATTATGTGCCTTATTATTGGTGGATGTCACTGAATTGAAATGATACCCATTCAGCAACATCCACCTTACCTTAAGTGCATATTATTATTATTATTATTATTATTATTATTATTATTATTATTATTGGCAGCATTGTGGCATAGTGGTTAGCATGTCCACCTTACAGCAAGAAGGCTTGGGTTTAATTCCCGGGCTCAGCTGTTTCTGTGTGGAGTTTGCGTGCTCTCCCTGCGCATGTGTGGGTTTCCTCCAGATACTCATCTATAGTGTGGTTTCCTCCCACAGTCCAAAAACATACACAGTAGGCTAACTGGCTGTTCCAAATCACCCCTAGGTGTGAGTATGAATGGGTGTATAAGTGTTGGCCCTGCAATGGTCTGGCGAGCTGTTCAGGGTGAACCCCACCTTCACCCAGAGTTAGCTGAGATGAGTACCAGCCTCCCCGCAACCCTAATTAGGATTAAACAGCTTAGAAAATGAATGAATAAATGTATTATTATTATGGTATCATCATCATCATCATCATCATTATCATTATTATTAAAAAACCCACGTTGATTTGGAGGTGGTTGGTCCACTGGCCGATGACTTTGTATCCTGGGCTGCTTGTGTTGCTGAACTGATACTGAAAGATATCGTAGCGGCCCGGCGCGTCTCCATTCTCATTGAAAAGGACACCGGTGCCAGCGCTGCCTGCAAACAACACAAAGAAAGAAAATGTAACTTTCATGTTTAATGTGCTTTACACAGATTAACAGCAAAGTGTCATTACTGTACAAACGACTGCTCCCAGGGGGAAAGGTTTCCCTGTTAATCAACAACAATAACAACAACAGCAACTAATACAATTCTAGATTAAAACGATAATATGCAATAGAAATAACATGCTGCTTAGCACTCAGTTATCTAATAATATGAATGAATTTTGCTTTATATGTTGACATTTTACAATAATCAACTGTTTATAAAGTCGTGATATTTTCACTGTGTTGCTTGGCATTTCATTATAATCAACAAATAACTCGTGTTTATCACGGCAACATTTTCATTTAAAAGGAAGCAGATAGTGAAATATCCATGTAATAGAATTAAGAGGCTGTTTTCACCCGAGAAGTCTTTATGCACTCTGTTAATAAAGTCTCGGATACAGAGACTCGTTCCACAAGGATAATTACAGGAGATTACACTGGGATATGTTTGGAACGAAAAGATAAGCCAGACGCACGTCACTTATCGGAAGCACTATCTCTACAACGAATATCAATGTCTGTAGATAAATCAGAATGTTCTGGAACAAGCAGGCGCTGGAAAGCAGCATACCATGACATGTGCATGTCTTTGGACTGTTGGAGGAAACCGGAGGACCAAGAACCAAGGACCTTTTTGCTGTGTGGCAGATGCGCTAACCATGAGCCACCAAGCCACCCAGTAACTTGTAATAGAGTGTTAAATGTAATAATATAAGGTTTAATAAATCAAAAGTGTAATCACTTATAAATTGCAGAAGTTAAACTATAATAAAAACTTTAGACTGTCAGCTTTCACACGGCAGCAATTTATTTATCCCTTATCTATCTATACCTAGAGGTTCTGCAGTGGAAGCAGGAGTCAATCCCAAACCCAGTTTTAGGGGCGTGGTTGACCCTGTACACCTCACCAGTCTATTTTAGGACTAAAAGAGTCACCAACCACCATTCACAATCACATTTACACCTATGGGCAAACCAGAATTGTTTGACTCTAGTAGGTAAAAATTTATGAATGAATGGAACAGGTTGCTTCCTTTTATCACTTAACACTAAAGTAGCTACAAACATTTGTTGTCTTATGCTGAATTAATATGACCTTCTGCTTGCAACTAGTCTTATTACCATGAAACCACAAACTCACCCATCTTGTGACATAAAGTAATCGCGTCAAACCTTCTGACCAATCAGAAAAAAGAATTTTATATAATTCAGATTTTACTGCCGAGAGTCATCTCCCTTTGGAGGCTGTATTCCCCAAAATAAAACAAACATTACTTTCCCCTCCCTTGACCTTTCAAACAGTCATCTCGAGCCATGTAATTAACAGGCTTAGCTGCGAAAACCAATCCCCCAAAACCACAAGCTCAAACTCATCCGTCGCAGCAGCATTAAACAGCAGTCTGTGTGAGGTGTGAGGGAGTCCCCTCTATTTTCTTCCTCTCCATTCCCACTGAGCTTTCCATGTTCTCTCGCGCACCAGCTGCTGTATATGGAGGATCCATTCATGCATACTTTAACCTGATAAATGTTGCATACACAGTCTATTCTGGGACCGATGACATTAAAACCGAAAAAAAATAAAATAAAATTACACAACTAAGCAGGAAAGGAACACAGTGTTCACGTCGCAAGAGTTTGCAGTTTTTGCCCTTTTATTATTTTGATCCGAAATGGACGATCATCTCAAGCATATCAATTATTCTGTGGTAATTTGACAAGATTTGTAGATCCTAATCATCTTGCTAAGCAGCTTCAGTGACTGCTGAAGGAACAGCAGTTTTCGTTAAGCCTCATTTGAGGTCTTAGAATAAAAATAGGGACTCCTTTGTGTGTGTTTTCTCTCTCTCTCTCTCTCTCTCTCTCTCTCTCTCTCTTCTGAAATAACGCATGTTCTTTGTTTGGATGCTTCAGGCCTTCACTCACAAAAGAGATGGAGAGCGAGTGTCCCTTATCCTAGGGTGGAAAACCTTAATGGGCAATTTCTTTAGAAATCCTGGGCCAAGTGTAGCTGGAGAAATAACATTTTACAAATGCTTGGGGGGCTGAGACGGGTTGGACAGAGTTAGGAAGGGGAAAAGAAGAACAGAAGAAAGGAGAGGAAGAAAGAGAAACGAGAAAGTGAGAGAGAGAGAGAGAGAGAGAGAGAGAGATGCGCTGGTAATGGAGTGCAGAGTTAGCCTCAATTTTAACAATGCTACTCACTCACATAAAAGTGTACTGCAGGGCAAAGGGGTGGTTATGAAAGTCTGAACAATACTCAACCCAACCTTGCTGACCTACAGCAAACACCGAAATTCATTAGTGCCCTTCTGAGGATGCAGCGAGGTCCAGTACATATATGTTAAAGACGTGACTATTTATAACTCAGAAAATGAATAAATGAATGAATAATAACTAAAATAACTTTAAATAAAAATCAAAGACCCCCTGGTTATGCTCCACAGAATAATTGATGCACACCAGCAATATCGATCATAGATATCGTTCACGCTTTCCTAAAAAAACTGGTACAGTTTTTATTCCAATTTTTACTACTAACACATTTAATAGCATGAAAATACAGAAAATTAAAGCTAGGGTTGGTAATCTGGAAAGCCTGCAATTTTTGAAAGCATCTCTACAGGGCTCGGGCTAAACCATTCCCAGCCCTCGGAGGCCTGTTTAAAGCTACACCCCCTTCATATGCCCTCTGACTGCAGGTTCAAACACAGTAGGGTAACACATGAGCAGGGAGACACAGATGCATTTGATTGGATATTTCCCAGTGGACTGTGAGGCAGTGTTTGGTTGGTGTTTTTCCAGAATTACAGCGGCCACAGATGATGGATTTTTTTAGACCTTTTTAGATCTTATAATTTGTTGATTGCTGTCAGGGGACGTAAAGACAATTCTTTTGCCAATTTAACAGTTTGAGTATACAGCTTAAGATTTACCAACCCCAGCTTTAACTTGATGATTTGACTTGTTGTTGAGAACCAGCTGACTGGATGATAGATTGTCTGTGGTTCCATGTGGATGAAAGTTAACTTTTTGCTATTAAAATTGTGAATATCTCTTGCTTTGCTGAGTTTACCCATTTTTTTTTTTGTTCTATGACATTTTTGTAATAACATATGAGAAGGCATGATAAATTAGGCTTCAGAAGTGTGCAGCTTTGCTGATTATCAAGCTCGAGTGCAAAATTAATGCAGGAATTTTAAAAAACAGTTTTCAGCAAGTGCATTCTGTGTCAAGACGTGAAAATAATGACAGTTTGGTGCAGTTTCACAGTTCATTATCCTAACTAACTGTGTGCAAGCTTTGGAACTGGGAAGAAACGAGAAAAATAAAGTTTGTCAGTGTAAATAAAAAAATAACTGTATATGTTCGAATGAATAATCTGTCTAATTACTAAAAAACTTACGAAAGACTCACCATTAAAGTTTACAGAGCGGATGTAACTGAGCAGTAAACGTCCCTCTACAGGGTCCATTTTAGCACAGAGTCCAGTTGCCCCCGGGCATAGGTCCTGGTGCATGCTGTGTAAAGCGTGTGCCATGGCGTAAACAGCGTCAATGACAAACTGTACTTTTCCCTCCTGCTCATACGGTGAGTCACGGCTGATTCGCTCTTTACCTTCGAAAGATAAAACAAGAGAGAGTGAGAGAGAAATAAGATATAAATTTCACACAACAGCAAAAAAAAGGTAAAATAGAATGAATAAGCATCGGCAGAGTACAACAAAGAGGGAATGAAAGGCCACTGAAGTCACCTGCCACTGTTACGCTGTCATAATCTACACTCTGAAACCAACCCGTTTCTTCCTTCCTGTCACTTGCTCCGAATTATTGCATAGCGGCACTGGTGCTGTTGTTTTATAGAGGTTTTTTAGATAATTAAAAATAAATCAGCCACAAAATGCCGTAAAAATGTCACATTACTTCAAAGATGTCAACAAACTACAAACTGTTTTTATGATGCATAACTAAGAAGAAAGTCGATAGAGCAAACATAAAGTTTGAGGAGAAAAAGAGAAAAAAAACACAAGACTCTTTTCTGGTCTAATAACTCTTTGAGAAGAAAAAGCAACAATGAAAAAAAATTCCAAACAAAATAATATTCCACAGAGAGGAAAAAAATAGGAGACAGTGAGGTTCATTAAGCATTCTTCAGATGGTTATTAATGGCTCTAGCTCTTTAATAGAATTCTACTTTAAAGTGAAATCTACATTTAGGGTTTAATATACAACCTTTAAAGGTCAGATTTTATACCCATTCAGTCATTCAGACCTTTATTTTTCTTTTCGGACATGAGTGGAGAACAAAAGTACACTTCCTAACCAAAAAACTCCACAGCTATAAATGAAACCTTGCCATGTACCTCCCCTGAAATGTTGATGTTTGGCTTCCTCATCCCATCTCTGGCCTCTTCGCCCTCTCTACTCTGACTGGATGACTGAAAGCTTCAGTGCTGTAGGAGGCAATAGTACCACTGTAGTACCACTGTGCATGGGGGTGCTGTGGGGGAAGGCCAGCACGCCGTGACACATTAGTGTGCAACCCCCCCCCCATGAAAAAAACAAGTCGGAACAAACAGCCCAGAGGAAAAAATTAAATATGCACTAACCTTGTTGTTTGACAGTCCTGCATCATCTAATATGGCTATTCAACACTAACAACATTAATGGGTCAAAAAAGTGGGAAAAGTTTCATATCTCACCTTTAAAGGGGCCCATTCAATTACCAGGCATATTAAATATACAATAAATACAGTGTTATCTCATTCATTCATCTTCTGAACTGCTTAATCCTAATTAGCGTCGCAGGGAGGCTGGCACCCATCTCAGACGACTCTGGGCAATGGCAAAGTACATCCCCCCAGTATACCAGGCAAGAAACATGCTGACGGCTATGCAGCCTACTATTGACAAAAATCAGCAATAGTTCTTTTACATCCCTCTCACTACAGACAGTGAGAGACATGGCTGGCCTTTGATGACCACTGCACAGCACTGGGGGGACAGCAGTGACACCCCATTTTTAATGGGGCTTGAACCCCCGACCTTAGTAATCCAGCACTCTACCACTGGGCCACCACTGCCCACAGTATTATCTCAGGGAAATTAAATGATGTCTGCAATAATGTCTATAACCATTTCCTTACTGCTAAATGGGAATGTCAGTGACCTCAGGAACTGGGTCAGTGATATCAGTAGACATCACCATCTTTTAATATTTTTGAAAAAGTATGTCCTCTTCTGTTTCATAACACTTGATTTCAGACTTTTCTGCTTTCTACAAATAGGTGTTGCACTACATGTGCACAAAAACCTTCCTCTGGTCATGTGGTATCGTAATTGTTGTTGTGAACAGACACAAAACCAAAATAGGATGCAAAATAGATGAATCAGAGATACAAAGACAGAGAGCTCTGGTGGTGTCACCGGGAAACCTTTGTATTCAGCTAAAATGAACTGATAATGTAAGATAAAACTCATCGGATATTTAATAATGAATGGGCTCTTTTGCAACCTTTCAAGAAGCTACATGGAAATTCTCCCTTAAAAAATATAATGGTCTCAGAGGAGCGAACCATGGTGAGGAGATCAGATATTCGGGGGAGCTCAGGGTGGTTCGGGTTTCTGATTAGAATTCCTCCTTGTTGCCTCCCTGTAGAGGTGTTTGGGGCATATCCAATTGGGGAAGATGCCAGGCCAAGAACTGCTGAAGGAATAATATATCAGGTCTAGCCTGGGAACTCCTCAGAATCCCCCAGGTGAGGATGCGGTGAGGATGCCTGGGTTCCCCCTCCTAGATCTGTTGCATAGGATGGATGGATAGATAGGATAGAACCGTTTTTCTCCACTAACAGGATTTTAATAAATTTCTTGTGTAAATGCACCAGTAAATGATTTCCTTATCAATTCATGTCATGTCATTTTCTGAACGGCTTATTCCTAATTAGGGTCGCAGGGAGGCTGGCGCCCATCTTGGCCGACTCTGGGTGAGGGCAGAGTACACCCTGGACAGCTCGCCAGGCCATCGCAGGGCAGAAACACGCTGATGGCTA
>JAOUQZ010000030.1:13485300-13498690 GCA_028564935.1 Neosilurus hyrtlii
TATTAAGCAGTCAGAGTAAAGTAGGAGGTATCAGGCAGTCTGAGTAAAGAAGGAGGCGTGTCCTATGTATCAGGCAGTCACTGTAAAGAAGGAGGCGTGGCCTATGTATCAGGCAGTATGAGTCATGAAGGAGGTGTGTCCTATGTATCAGGCAGCCAGAGTAAAGAAGGAGGTGTGTCCTATGTATCAGGCAGTCACTGTAAAGAAGGAGGCGTGGCCTATGTATCAGGCAGTGTGAGTCATGAAGGAGGTGTGTCCTATGTATTAAGCAGTCAGAGTAAAGTAGGAGGTATCAGGCAGTCTGAGTAAAGAAGGAGGCGTGTCCTATGTATCAGGCAGCCAGAGTAAAGAAGGAGGCGTGGCCTATGTATCAGGCAGTCTCTGTAAAGAAGGAGGCGTGGCCTATGTATCAGGTAGTGTGAGTCATGAAGGAGGTGTGTCCTATGTATCAGGCAAACAGAGTAAAGAAGGAGGTGTGGCTTTTGTTTATGGTAGTCCGAGTAAATTAGGAAGTATAACTATGTATGGTGAAGAAAGCGTGACCTCTGTATGTGGCAGTCTGAGTAATGGCGGAGGCGTGTTCTTCTTCAAACTAACTTTTTTATTTATTGCTTGTGCATAGAAACATCTATAAATTTCACAATATTGACTCTGTCCGCTTAAAATGTTTATACTTCATCTGCAGGACCATCAATCATACGCTGAGCATCTCATCTCGTCTCAGAAGGAGAAAAATGCACCCTGCAAAAGCAGCTGCTTTCCAGACACTTTTAAAGACAGCAGGAGTGAAAACCGAAACTTTTCCCCCTGAACTACACTGTTCAGAAAATGTTCTTCCACTCCGCTCTCTGGCTCAGGTGGCCAGCTGTGTGAGATGATGACCTTCTTCAATTCAAGATTGAGGCTTTGAATCCATTAACCCAGAGACCGACAGTCTGTCACTCCTCAACATTGTAGTTGAATGTAAATGTTTTACATCCCGCTATCTCCATTTACGGCTTTTCATCCTTTGCTACTTTGGCTGCTGAGTCCGTCAAGGCTTCGACGAAAGCACTGTCGAGATGACAGCATCCCAGTGCCTGTGCTCTGTATGAAAAGTCATTGAGTGGCTGAGATAACATCAGGAAAACTATAATCTGTGACAGCTTTCATACCTCTGCCCTCTTAAAGTGACATTTTAAAAGCGTATACAGTACATGCTGTAGACTGGGTCAAGCTCCATTACACAAGCCAAAGTCGCAAAATTTTAAATATCTCATTTATCTCATCACACAGTACAAAAACACAAGTGATATATGCAACATGCTGTTTATTGAGCCAGATATAGACATAAAACATGTAACATATTTCCATCAATCTTTTTTTTTTAATGCATCTGAGTATCCACGTGTCTACTGTTTCATTACCAACATAATACGTGTCGATATTTATAAACCCAAATCTACACGGACTCATCTGATTCTCTGTTTAACGCATGGTCCAAAGATTTTACCCATCATGCAATTCAATCTGCTTCACAGCTCAATGCCTAATTTAATTTTCCTACCCCCCTTATTAAGCCTATCAAAGCATCAAAGGGACTCCATTTGAATTATACTTGTAATGATTTCAAGCCAATTCTTCCCTCTTTTTTTTACGAATACACCCACAATACACCCCCACGCAGCTATAACAGGTGCGGAAACAAGCCAAATAATGCACAGTAGACTTATAACTGCCTTGCCATCGGGTTTACATAAATAGCTGTGTATTTATCCATATATTCATGATAACGCTGTTGCAAATCATACTGCCGAATTAATATGTTGTGAAACTGAACAATGAGGTTTATATATGTTTACGTATGATATTGATATATAGATTATGTGAATAAAAAATAAGTCGTTTATTTTATTAAGGATATTTGGTACTTTTTTTAGGAGTTTTGATCAAGCAAACATTTGACCCTTTTTAATACAGTGCCTTTTGACTTTAAAGGGGAGATATGATGCTTTTTTAAAACTTTTTTTGACCCATAAATGTTTCCCAGTGATGAATAGCGGTGTTAAAAGATGCCAGAAGGGTAAATAATAATACAGTTAGCACACATTTAAACACATGGTTTTCGTAATGTGGTTTTGTTTGTTTGTATGTTTGTTTTGTTTTTGGCCTGCTGGTGTGTCACGGTGTACAGGGCTCCCCATGCACAGCACAGCTCTACTCACATCCCAGTCTGCCTTCCAGTGCACTGAGCGTGGAGCTTTCAAATGACCAATCAGGGCAGTGTATACACAGATAATGGAAAGTCCATAAATAGGAGGAGAAAGCCAAACAGGCTGTCCAGTACGCACAGTCAAAATCAGAGTTTCATTGGGCGGTGGGAAGCCACTTCCTGAAGAAGTATAAAGCTTTTTGAATTAAGAGTCGTACTTTGGTGCTCCACTGGTGTTCAAAATAAAAATATCTATATAATATCTGGCTTTTAAAGTTCACCAACATCAACCTGTTTGAATCATGAGGCTATAAGTAAAGTAAAATGAAATTAAAATCTAAGGAGGTTGGGAGACACATATTAATTTTTATTTATATGCAGACATAGAAGAAATGTTTCCAATGATAATCAACAATTATTTGTCAAAGATGAAGCAAGCCTGAGGTGGATAATTGTTATAGTATATATTACATGTGAATGGAAGTAAATAAAGCACACTAAATAGAGATTCTTTAATCAGAAAATTCCCTGTTCATCATACTCATTGAAAAACAAAATTGAAGTAAAAAAAATGAAAATAAACTATACTTCAAAGTGTGTTAGTATATAGTACAGAAAACACAAGAAATGCAAACTTAAACTAGATTTTTCAGGTTTATTTTTCCATTTCTAAATCATGATAATGGTGATGTCACCTGCGCCAAATGGCCTTGCCAAACTGTGAGTGTCCGTCATTTTGCTTCAAGTATTATCCACTTGGTATAATGATTTTTATTGTGGAGATAGCAGACCAATCAGATTGCCCTGTTGCTGTGTAGAATTTTTTATTAAATATAATAGAAAATAACTGCAATGGCCTGGCGAGCTGTCCAGGGTGTACTCTGCCCTCGCCCAGAGTCGGCTGAGATGGGCACCAGCCTCCCCGCGACCCTAATTAGGATTAGGCGGTTCAGAAAATGACATGACATGACATAATAGTAAATAAGTTTCATGTTTCACCTCATGTAGCACTGTTGCCAGGAAGAAGATCTCCACTTGGATGGCAGTACTGATAGTACGTGAGCATAAATAGACTTACTTGATGTCATCTTCATTGGCAAAGATGATGATGCCTCGAGCATTTGGGGTCTCCATTAATCTCTTAATGATCTTGTCAAACTCTCCGGGTTTGGGGTCTCGGGGAATCTTCATGGACTGAGCAATGCACAGGCCTCCTGTCTCACAAAAAAGATGGACACTGATGTTAAAATTTGTCTCACTGATGTTGACCAGCTCCAATCTATATTAATGACCATAGAGGAGTTTCAAGAAGACAGGTATAAATGCATACAGATGTCCGAGCCATGGGTTTTGTTTTTTTTTTTTCTTTGACTCTTTGGGACGTACAGTACTGGGTGTGCTATTAATAGATTGACTAATTTGGTTCAGTTGAGATCGAAAAAAGAAATTGAAGGTTAAGGAGGGTCAGATCTGATTCAGGCCTGGAGAGAAGTGTCACTATAGCTCAATCCACTTCCATATAATTAGTTGGGGAGTTAACTATGAAGTGTTAGAGGTAAAATAAGGTAAGGATGATAAGGGATAAAACATAATACACAGGCATGCATTACAATTAAAAAATATACAGTAGAATGTAAAACTGAGAGCTTTGTTTTTGAGATATGTTGTAAAATATGTAAAATGAGTTGTGTTTTTATAGAAAAGTTTTTTTTTTTTAAAAAGGGATTTAATAAAAACTCAACCTATTATATCTTATTGGTTATTCTTGTTTTGTTTTTTTTTTGGAGGGGGGGGTTCTTCATCCTTCTAGTCTTTTATATTTTTCTTTTTTTTTACACAGAAATTAAGGCAGCTGTATACACATATGTTCATTTTAATATGAATTTAAACAGCTGTACATTACATTGTGTACATAAGCATATCAACAGCAATGTTTATTATGTTCTCACTAATCAATAATTCATGAATCTTTTATTTTCATTTAATAATAGCTGATAATAAAATCATTACAAAAGTGATGTATCCCTTTGCTTAAAATTTTACATCACTCTGATATCAATTAAAATATTTTCAGATGTGAGTGTACCATCTCTTTTCCACAATTCATTTCCTATTACTAAGTCATCCCAGTAAGTGAGGCCGAAACATAGAATAAGTTCATAAATATTGCTTATAGCTCTTACGGTAATAAATATGACGTGTTTACAATATTAATCCCCAAGGAAAGTAAAACTACTAGAGTTGAAAAGTCAATAATGGAGTGAAATGAAGATGAGTTAAAACAGCACTCAGCTGTATTCTGTAAGATGAGTGCAGGATGGACATCTATCTAGTTTATTTCTCTAGCCCAAAATGCCTCCAGCCAAATAACCCAGTCAGAGGTCTGAGTGAATTTTAGAGTAAGTGATGTTAGATAAGTGGTTCTCAGTTCCTCTTCTGATGCCACACACATGCACCCACTTGCTTTTTCCTGCTTTACAGTATCCCAGTACGTGTAATTTTAAACCATTATCTGTTTAATGCTGAAAATGGTCCAGGAACACCTTTATACATTCACCCAAAGATCTATTTAGGAAATGACCAAAATCCATTCTTTGCAAAGGCTAAGCCAATGTATCTACTAACATATTTACCAACTTGGAACTATTTTCGAATTTGGAAGAAGCCCTTCTGCTCTCCTGCTTTCCCAAAAAGTTTCCTCAATATTTACCTGCTAGCACATTTGCCTTAGGAAATATTTTGGAAATTAAAAGCCCTCATGTCCTCCTGACTTACAAAATAGCTAGCTAGATAGTTAAATTAAACAGATTACAATTAGGATCTTAGCATTTTTAGAAGGAAGGCCTATAGAATGTTAACCATGTTAGCTTAAAGGTGATTGTGATTGTTAGAAGTAAGTGATTAAATGAGGATTAAGGTGAAATGGGATGATATGATGCATTATGAATAATTATAGGGTTGCTTAAATGGGACCTGGGTGATGTGCTAGAAAATCGCTCCCCAGATGGGACCCCAACAATTGCTTTTATGTAGCGCAAAGCTACAGAGCATGGAAGAAACATGTCTGAACAAAGGCCTTTTGCTGAGCATCCGAGAAGAATTGAAAACGGGCCCAAGATCACCAACCTAGCCTCAATATAGTGAGAAAGCCTGGACAAAACAATCTCTTAGCCATTGTTTCATGCATTAGACCAGGAATTAATAGTGGCAAAATATAAGAGAACTAGAGTATAAACAGTCTTGCTCTAGAGGGGTTGGGGTCTTCGAATGCTCATTTGAAGATCACACTGGTTGCGCCAAACTGCTAAAGATTTGATGATTTTTCACTCTGACAAAAAACTGTTCCTGATTTTAAACCTACGTCTCTGGTGAATTAAACTGTATCTGTCACGACACACCTCGGGTGTTTTTTTTCTTTTTCTTTTTTTAAATAAATAAATATCAGGATATCTTTAGTGTCTCATAAATAACTAGCAGCCAAAGCTTTCAAAATAGAGCATAACAACTAAAGTCGGAGAGGTTAGCTAGCAAAGCAGACTCATCCCACAGTTTCTAAATTCAAAGAGGATAGCTAGTTTGCCATCTTAGCATACAGATTCTATAATCAGAGAAGTTATTTTGGTGGCCTGTATGGGGACAGATAAGGACAGCTCCGTTCTCCCTTCTGGGATCTCTGGATCAGTGAATTTGAGCCTAAAAGTGGCCACAACGTGAGCGGTTTTGCTTACCAAAACATTGGGCTTGACTTCGCTGACTTGTGAGTGTCCGGGGAGGAGAAGAAAGTTAAGACGAACCGATTTGTTTATCCAGGAATCCATGAATTTGCGTGATAAGAAAAAAAAGAAGAAGAAAAACTAAAAGAAAATGACCAAGGTGCTTATCTTTTCTGCTTAATGTGTTGGTGTGAAAATGAATCTCTCTCTCAGTCAATTTCTCTCTGAGTAAATTTTTTTAGCATGCATGCAACTCTCAAAATCTCCCAGGAGTGTGTTGTGTTTAAACAGTATCAGTAAAAAGTTTTTTTGCCCTTGAGGGGGGTGTAGGATGCCAAGGTGGGTAGAAAAGAGTGTGTAAAAAGACCCGGCCAAGGCGGGGCAGAAAGGAGATAAGGCTTTAAACACACTGTTTAGGCAGAAAAACAGAGGTGGGTAGAAGAAAGTAGCCTATTTGAAAAGGCCTGTGGCCAGGAGGTAACGGTGGGCAGGCAGGTAGGAGAAACCAGTGAGCAGTAAACCCATTCTGTTAGGCAGGGATGGAGAATAGAATATGATGTATACAGGCTCATTACCTATAAGGTTCTGCCCGTGTGGGAATGGTAGAAGAAGCCTAAGCCATGAGAAAGAGAATCTGTACAGAGTTAGAGTAGTTTTTCAGGACCGGATGTGGTGAGGGTATCCAGGATAAGCTAGGCAGTATATATATATATATATTTTTTTTTTAAATGGGCAATGCAAGTTATGTACCTCTCTCACCCAAAAAGGTCAGAGAAGTTTTTTAAGAGGATTTAATAAATGATGAATTATGACAAAAATTACCGTAGTTTCACTCTTACAATGTGTAGATTCCATTAAGTAAAAGTTGAAGTTGCTACAGAGTTTGTGTGTAAAGGGGATGGATTTGGCAACCACGTTAATTTCAGGTATTAAAAAAAATGTAAACTGAATTTAAAATGCATAGTGAAATGCAAACAAATAATAGTTGGAGTATTGTGTTGTGATCAAAACACATCAAATGGATGCATGTGAGCAGATGGTGATAAGAATAGTGAATTGTCGGAAGACTGGAGTATGCGTTTGTGTTTCAGTTTAAACTGAGTGTAATGTTTGTAATGTTTGTGCTTTCCTGATCCTCCAGGATCGGAAAAGGTGATAAAAGTGTGAATAATAACCATATACTAATGGTTTAGTTAAAATAAAATGTATTATTATAAATATTAATATTCCTGTATATCGTGCTAAAAGCACACATATCCAAACTGAGTGCTGTCTACCTCGCCCCAGGACACCAACAAGTGCTGGTACAAGGGGGGAATGTGGAAGAAAACACATGGGGGTGCTGTGTGGTTTTGGACCCATGAACTGAGGAAGGCATATAGTCTGCTGGTCTTAAATGTCACAACGTCATATATTTGGTCCTCCATAAATCTTATTCATATTGCTGGACTTCCCTATCACATACTCAAATTAATTATTGATCTGTAACAGCAACAACATGATTATGAATATGAATACAGAAATTGTAATATCTTTGGAATGAGTGATCATATTTTAATTTATTTAAAAACATTTGTAATCCTGAAATGGAGAACTGTCCAATGAAGTCATCACTGCATTTGTATGATTTACTGCATTGTTAAGGTATTGGAAGATTTATGTGTCTATTGTATGACTAGTTAATTCACTGAAGTGAGTGTAAGATCATTTTATTATTTTATTTTCTGGCCATTCCACATTGTACAAGCATTGCTCGGCTGACCTTGAACACGAGACATTGGAACAAAATGTCGGACCTTGAAAAGAAACAAAATGGCTGTACTAAGCAATGGGGGTCAACTCTAGACATGTTGAGACATGCTGAGTCAAGTGATATCATGAGGGACCAATCAGAACTAAGTCAAGTTGAGATATGATGTCATGATAGACCAGTCAGAGTGGAATGGGCACTATATGAGCCAATGCGTCTCATGTGTCATGAACTGGACACTTTTCACCACAACATTAGCTACTTAACCATCTTAGCACACAGATTCTAAAATCAGAAAAGTTAGCTACTTAACCAACTTTGCACACATATTCAAAACTCAGAGAGCTAGTTAGCCAGTTTATTACATATACTCTGTAGGTATCATATTTTTAAAGTGTAGAATATGGATAGGCAATATGGTGATATCATTCTTGCTATAACACATAAATCCAGTACCATTACATGAGAGTTTTCTCATATTGCCCATCAACTCTCTGTTGTAGCATTTACATATATCGTATAACAGGTTCTGATAAGCCCATACATCTAACTCAAGCACAAGCTCCCACACACATTGAAATATGTCCTGTTGTAACTATTACTCAATAGTTTCAGGAATTCAAACCAATAAAATGAAGAAACCTACCACCATTGTCCATGTACCAATAACAGCTTGTTAAAACACCTATGTGCTACATGCAGAGTTAGACACCTGTCTAAAAATGACTCAGAAATGCATCACAATGTTAGTTTTCAGTGTGGCTCTGTGTTTGACTCCAAATTTCAAAATGAATCACCCAGAATCAAGTATGAATGCTGATGAAACAGAAGAAATGTGGGGGACGAAGGACATAAAGTATATTCATAGCATTGAAGACAGAATTCAGTGGGAGTTGTGCTTAAATCTTATTTCTTCTTTCAATATTTGAGGAGCTTCGCTGCAAAACAAGATAAACATCAATTTCCTTGTTTGGTACATGCCGGTAATTGAACGTTGTTCACATCAAAACATATTCGATTATTTTTCTAATGCAAAACATCCTTAGTTTTTTGTAATAATTACATTTTATCATGGCATAGTAAACCGATTTTCTCAAATCTGGTAAAAGGGAAACCCCTCATTTTGACTCACTCACGGGGATCATCTCAACTGACACGAGGCATAAGCATGGTACACCCTGAACAGTTCACCAGTCCATTGCAGGGCTAACACACACACACTCACACAAACCATTCACACTCACACCTACTGGCAATTTGGAACTGCAAATTAGCCTAATGTACATTTCATTGGACTGTGTGAGGAAACCAGAGTACCTGGAGGAATCCTGCACAAACACAGGGAAATCATGTAAACTCAACAGAAACGATCAACCTCAGGATTCGATCCCAGGACCTTATCGCTGTGAGGTGGACGTGCTAACCACTGTGCCACCGTGCCACCACCCCTCATTCTGAAAAAATATAAAAGGGGTATTTACTATATGTAACCTGTATAAGGGTGTGGACAATTATTAATATTTACTAGATGACCAGTCAGCCTAGATAATGAATCTTATCCATAGTTAAAAGAAAAAATTGTATCCATGCACTATTTGTACCGCTGATCTGTAGAGGTGGCAGGGAAAACTACAGTCAATCCCAGCTGACTTTAGGTGAGAGGCAAGGTCACCATGAACAGGGCAGTCTATCACAAGGCCAGCACAATTCATACAAAGAAATAACATTTCAATCAAACAAGAAAAAAAAAAGAATGTAAGTTTGGCATCCCTGAACTGTTGAGAGACAAAATGAAACCCTGCTTTGGATTTAGGATTTTGAGTTGTCAAACTTCACTAGATTATCTTCACAGAAGCAGCCGTGGGAATTACTGTACCTGCCTCTCGAGAGATCTGAACAAAGGCATCAACACCGCTCTCTCCATAGTTGCCCTCAGAGGCCAAAGTGGAGACGTAATTCCAGCCAAGAGCCTTCACGATGTCCACCATGGCCTGAGCCTGGTAGGAGTCTGGAGGAACCACTCGTGAAAAGAAATCATAGCGGTTGTTGTCACTGAGCTCCGGGGCTGTAGAGGCGTAGCTGATCTGAGGGATCTGAAAACAGGATACATAGAACAGAAATTATTGACTATTGATAAAAGACTTGTTGTTTAAAATGACAGCCACAATTATTTTGTTTCAAAAATGAAAATAGCATTATTATCTAAATTATTTACTTAACGGAATTACATTTGTCGTTCTATTCATTTTAGGGCCATATTAAAATGTCAAGTTTTAAATCATTTCAATCAGTAACTTTTACACTCAATCAGTGTATAAAATAAAATTAATTACTGATAATTAAATTTTCATACATATTTTTATCCCAGCTATATCTAACAAAGCGTATTTTTTCCACATACAACAGATGTTTTTAAGCCTATTTTTTAAAGCATACTGCTCTGCAGTCTGATTCATAGACTTTTCGTTAACCGAGGTAATATTTCATACTAAAAGATCATCTGTTTCCTGGGATTCCGCTGTTTATCAGCTGTTTCACACATTCACACGCTGGTCCAGCTCCTAAAACATTTTTTTTATATTTTTCCTCAAATATAATCTCGTCACACAGATAGTGTTCCTGAATACATATACATAAATAAAATAAAAAATACTATTTGAACCAATTCATTTACAAAAAATAGACCATGGGGGTCCAGATGCTTCCACAAAAAAAATCTTACCATTTCATAATATGCCAATATTCAAAAAAATCACTATGTAAACTATTGTGACCTTGAAAATTTGGGGATCCCATGTAATCATACTACCAAGCCTCAAAAAGTCAAATGACAAGCCCAAAATAGAAAAAGTGACACTGTAACCTTGAAACAAGGTCAAGGTGAGCCATATACAATCCCATCCTAGTGGCCCCTAATAGGGAGCCATACACCAAGTTTAGTGATCTTGTGTCATTTCCTCCCAATGTTATTGCACTTACAAACCTTGACAAGCCAAATATAGACAAAGTGAACTTGTCACATTGAAAAAAGTCAATGGGAGCCATATACAGTCCCCCCATTGACCCCTAATGGGGAGCCATTCACTAATTTTGGTGAAGTTACAGCATTAACAAGTTGGACGTTCAGACAAAACCCATTTCTTTAGCTCTCGCTCTGCTCACTTCGGTGTTGGCAGAAGCTAAGAGAGGTACAGCTACAGTATTCGGCTGTTTTCAAGCTATTCTGGTATTTACAAACAGTTAGGGGTTGGGTGTAAATAACATTGTTGGCTATGGACAGCTCAGTGCTTGTCTTGTCTCTGATTGGTGCTATACACACTCTCAGAAGTGTAAATAGCCACATTGGCTAGCCACAAATAGCTTTGCTTGTTTATGACATGCTGCATGTTATATACTTTTTTCAGCATATGCAAACATAATTAGACATAATTAGACATTTGCTGTTTTCTATTCATTCATCTAAGCGCCTTATCCTGGTCAGGACTGCAGTGCACAGAATTTCAGCAATTCTGTTCATGAAATCCCATAGATGGGATATTTTTTAGTCACATTACCTGGGTATGGCATGGGAATGGGGCAATCTGATTGCTGCCTTTTGTCACCGTTTCTGTTCATATTTTTTATGGATAGAATTTCTAGGCCATCGCAAGGCAGCACACACAACCACCTACACTCACAATCATACCTAGGGGTAATTTGGAACAGCCCATTAGCTGTACTAATAACAAGCCCTACTGTGCATGTTTTTGGACAGTGGGAGGAACCCGGATTACCCGGAGGAAACCCATGCAAGCATGAGGAGCACCCAAGCCCAGGAATCAAACCCAGGCCTTCTTGCTGTGAGGCTATTATGCAACTCAGTACATTTCGCCTTTGGTGAATCAATGTTAAATAGATTAAAATAAATAAGTATATAAAACAAGGTGATGGTAACCATCTACTTTAACTAAGTGCAACACTACCACTCATAGCTGATTATGTTTATTTAATAAGAAGAGCAAAAAGTTGAATCATAATGAAAATATAATTCAAATGAATGAAGATTTAAATTTTAAGTTTATTTTATTTATTACATATTTTATTCTATATTTATAATATATTATAAATATATAAAATTTTTTATTAATTTATTCTGTTTAATGCAGAATGATGTTTTTGTGCATGCTTTCGCAGTAACTGTAACTCAAACTGGTCTAATTTACATCACAGATCTGCTTCACACACCAAACTGATTTGGAATTTCCTAATTTAAAATGGGGGGTAAAATGTGAGTTGAAGCTGTAGACACATTAACACCTGACCCATTAAAGCCATATTTCCAGACACTGGGTGAGGCTGTCTAATTACACTGCTAAGTAATTCTCCATTAAAGGAATACTTTAAAATGTGCCTGCCCGTGGTCTAGAGCTGGTTCAGGCAGGTGAATGTGAATCATTTGCATAACTACTTATTGCTTACATACCTATTTCTCTGGCCTTTTCATTCCCAGAATTAACAGAATCTTTTCCATTTCTCATAAGTCCTAAAAAGTGCCAAGCGTTTGGATTAGCAGGTTTCTGTTAATCACACTGACCGTAATTCAGTATGATAATTCTCCTTTCATAGGTTTTAATCCAGCCGTGCTCAGCTTCTGCATACTAATATGCACAGATAAATCTGTGTAAGGATGTTTCAGATGCAGCTGTTTGTCGAGTGGAGAAAAATACGAGCTAAAATGACTCAATTCTTTGAAAAAACCCATAAGCTTAAATTTATCACAAGTCATAAAGTACCATATAATTAGGGATTCAGGGGCCGGGTCTCACTTTCTGTATGTCTATATAACTGTACATTAGGATGTATGTTTCTAATTTGTGAAGTTTTATAACAAGTGGTCAGTAAGAAGAGGAATACAGGCAGAGTGCTTGGAGTGAAGGACACGAGACGAAGCCATTTGACAGATTATCCATCGAGGATTAGAGTGGTTTTAGTCCAATGAAGTGATGCGCAGAGGGATGCAAAGCCATTTCACAGCCTCTGAAAAACTACACATTCAACAACAGGATTAACTCTTCATTCACATCCCTGAATCATCAAAAAGCAGAGATTAGATTAGATTAGTGCACACACACACACACACACACACACACACACACACACACACACACACACACACACACACACACAGCCTCACATTAGAGACTCAACCAGACTAGAGCAGATCGTGGGTGGCTTAACTGAGCATCAATAAACCAGTGTAATGTATGTAGGCTGTGTTTGAAATCTGAACTCACTTGCAGATCTGAAAGAAAGCTCTTTTATTTGAGATAGAACACATGAGCACCCATAGGATACCATAAAATTCCCACAAAATTTATAAGCTACCATCAAATTCCCACAAAACCCTTAGAATACCATGAAATTTCCTCAAAATATATAGAACATCATATAATTTCCATAAAACCCCAAGCATACTATGAAATTTCTAAACAAATCTATAGGATACTACGTAATTCCCTCAAAACTTATAGAAGACCATACAATTCCCACAAAACCAATAAGATACCACAAAATTCCCACAAAACCTATGGAAGACCATAAAATTCCCACAAAACCTATAGGATACCACAAAATTCCCACAAAACCTATAGAAGTCTATAAAATTCCCACAAAACCTATCGGATACCACAAAATTCCTACAAAACCTATAGAAGACCATAAAATTTCCACAAAACCTATAGGATACCACAAAATTCC
>JAOUQZ010000030.1:13508998-13525345 GCA_028564935.1 Neosilurus hyrtlii
CTCCGGTTTCCTCCCACAGTCCAAAAACATGCACAGTAGGCTAATTGACTGTTCCAAATCACCCCTAGGTGTGAGTGAGAGTGTGAATGGTTGTGTGACTGATGGCCCTGCAATGGCCTGGCGAGCTGTCCAGAATGTACCCCTCCCTCGCCCAGAGTCGGCTGAGATGTGCGCCAGCCTCCCCGCAACCCTAAGTAGGAATAAGCGGTTCAGAAGATGAATGAATAAATGAATTTTTACATACAATATTAGTCCGTTCAGGCGGTGGTGGCCTGGTGGTTAAGGAGCAGGCTTACTGATCCGAAGGTCAGGGGTTCAAATCACCGAGTTGTCACCGAATTGTTACTGCTAGCAAAAATAGCATGGTACACTTAAAGAGCCTGAAGAGCTGGTGTTCAGTGATGTCAGTCAAATGGCCTTTTCAAATCTGCCTTACAACAACTAGCAATTAACTGGCAGGCTAGCTATTAGCAATGGCAGAAGGCCATGGGGGTTTCCAAAGTGCAAACTCATGCATATTCATTACCCCGGGAACGGTTTTTATGAGGGTAATGATATAGAGATATTCCTAAACTAGGCTTAGTAGTTTCCTGGGAATTAAAACATTCAAAAATTATTATTATTTTTGCATAGATTTTTTTAATGGTTTGAATTTTTACCTTCAGAGGCATTTAATTTTCAAATTATCAGATTCAAATGGCTCTCAAGAGTTACACAGCAACTACCTACATCTGGCCCGTAAAAGATGAAAGATGGAGATGGATATTACTGAGGTGTTGGGACACACGACAGCTCGCTGAAAAATGGAGGACCCTAAGGCCCCCGACCAAAGTGCAAATGTCTCATTCAAAAAACATTGTGTGCCCTGGAGTGAGAGCCCCTCAGCCTTTCCAAATGATTTCTCTCACTCTTGGGTACACAGCACTGCTCAACCAGTATGACGGAAGTGTGACATGTGTGTATATATGGTGTTTACACCCAGTGGTAAATGTGCAACTGTGTGAGAACGAAGGATGTAGTGTGAGTGCAGTTCATTTATGTCTTTGTACTTATCACTGTGTCAAGGTGGTGTGTGTTGTGAGGAGGACACCCTCATGTCAGCTTAGCAAAGGAAGTGATAACCTCAGTGTGATTTCAGCCTCGAAATCCCCGACAGAGCTCGGCATGAGATTGGTTCACCTCGAATCAACCTTAGTGCACAAACGAACCACACACAGCTTAACAATTGCATAACCATTATACTCAACAAAGGTAGCAAACACTGCCTTCAAGCAATGTGGAACCTTTCTGGAATGTATGCAAATGTGTTTTTAGAGCGGCAGTAATCATAGAAATGAAATGTCAATTAAAAAACACATGATTTACAACACTGACGTGCAGTGCTATTGCCGAGATGCTTTATTTTGAGTACTTTTCAAGCACACCCCAGGATGACACACACTCGTGTGGTTTTGTTTTTAAGGTCACTCTCTGAGGGTTTGATTGGATTCTGGTCATGTCTCGACCTCGTGTGGCAGAAAGGCGTGATTCGGTGCCCTCTGCAGACAGAGAGTCGGGTAGAACCAGCAGGTAATATGCTGATGAGTTTCACCTGTGTGTAATTATCAGTACCTACTGTATTTATGAGTGTTCTTTTGTGTGCTGACAAACAGAGAGAATGAGAGAGACAGAGAGAGAGAGAGAGAGAGAGAGCATGGAATTAGTCAGTCAGTCAGTCATGTGGCTGTGTGTGAATAATATTTAGTTAAATTTCACTCTGAGAAACACATGATAGCTTAAATATTTACTAAATATTATATTTTCTGCTTACTGGCCTCTCTTTGAATACACAAATAGGTGTGGATCAATACACACAGATAAAACTCATTAACATGTTACCAGCTGGTTCTACCGGACCCTTTCTCCGTCTCGAGAGGGTGCTCAATCATGCCCTCATTGGCACACCCGGTTATGGTAGAACTGTAATGTGTTCTCTAATGAACTCTTCTATATTCTCACCAGTTCTGTATCTAACCTTGAATGGTTTGTTATGGTTCATTATTATTAATATTATTATTTTTACTCTGTTTCTGTTCCAATTTCACAAAGCCTTATTTATTTATTTATTTTTATTGGCAGTCGGTGCTTTCAAGTCCTGATGGAAAATCATACTTACGAGGCGAGTGCACATTAATGCTGCTTTCATATGCTGTCAGAATGATGGTAAACAGCAGTTTCGCACGAAGTCGTCGTTTCGAGTAGGAGATTCTAAGATAATTTTGACACCTGAGTTTCTGTGTTGGGGTGACCTTCAACCTTTTAACATGACGGAGAAGAGGACAGTTGAGAAGTCCACTTGCAAAACCTGCTAAGTCAAGTTTTGTAAAAAAAAAAAATGAAAAGAAAAATTCCCTTAGCCTCTTTTTACGGCACCTGCACATGTCCCACTGATAGCTCCACTTTCAAAACCTGCTCACTTATGTTATAAATTGTAGCAGAAGAAGTGAAACTATTAAAACAAATCTGATTTTCTTTAAAACTGACCAAGTTGACTTAGCAGGTTTTGCAAGTGGACTCCTCAATTTCTGTAAGAGATATTACACAGATCGTTATATTTTAAATTGCAGATGCTGTTAGCTATTGATTGTGTACTTCATTTTATTTTGAAATCTATGTGTACTTAAAGGAAATCGGTTGCCTTAACCTTGCACAAGTGCAGAACACATCCAACCATGCCTTAGTCGACCGCAGCACACACTTATCAGAGCAAGGTACCTACACAGGCTTCCATAGGTCCCTCAGAAATCATGCATTGCACATGCATGTTGCCCCATGTAACACCACACACTCACCTGAGCTCAGACCCCTTTTCATATATGAGACCCATCAAAATCAAATTTTAACGCTTAGGATATCAGCTACAAAATGCTACCAATAACCCAAAATTATTAATTTCCGACTTAATACGCACTTTGCTGTGATTGGACACATATGGTAAAGGACTCTGTGCCAGGATTTTTTTATTTGACATTGTAAGGAAGCACTCAATTAATCAATTAAAAATATTATTAATTTGAACACGTTTAGGGGACCCAAGGCTTAGAAAAACACTTCACAATTTATTAATTAAATTTACAGAATTATTTGAGTTTTCGGACCAACTTCCTTAAACCTTATATGGAAAAATGCAAAGTTAAAAAAGTGGTTGTCATGGGAGCAGGGACCATCACCTTGAGTCCACCATTTTTCTTTTTGTGCCAATAACATCTATCATATTCTAACTTCTCAAATAGAAAGACGGATCTTCCCACCAGCACATGAAGGCAGCATAGCACCACTGCAATGTCATGATTACAACTCGGAAAGCTGAACTTGTCTATGAGAAAAATAACCTAGAACAGCCATTAATACTAAAAAACGTACATGTTACCTATTCGCTAGAGTGAAAGTTTCGTTTCCTTTCAATAATAAAATACACGTATTGTCCATGATGTCTTCGCATTGTGAGAGGAAACTGGAGCACTTGGAGAAAACCCACACAGACACAAGAAGAGCACGCCAAACTTTACGCAGAAAGGTTCTGCTGACCACTGCACCAATCTTCCTAAAGTTTAACAATGCTTTGCAAATTCATTAAATAAACATTAACTGAGAAAATGGCTTAACGGATTGACACAAAGGATGTGTGACACCTGAACACCTGTCCCTAAAACATCAAAGGCTGTGAAATTCAGCAATATTGTCACTTCTGAGTGCGCACAATTTGTTTTATGATATTGTACTATTCCAAGCTGAGCGGCACAGCTGAACACTCCAGCAAACATCAGCACCAAGCCTTTTGTCATGCTAAACGCACATCGAATAAACGCTTTGTGCACATTAAAGCAGCAAACAGGGAAAACGCACACCTGATAAACAGAACGAGACGATTGCTGAGGTTTTGTCCACGCTTGAACGAGCAGGCCTCGAACCGGAATAATGACAGGCAGCAGTTCGGCCCTTTTCTGTACTCAGACATAAAAAGGGTCTGGTTTAATGAAGCTGTTGGTCCTCAGCTCTGCTGGACTCCTTGCTTTTGTCTCTTTTCTGCTTCTAACTGTACATTCTGGACGTCTAATTAGAGGCTTTGCTAAAGACAGATGTTCTCTTATGGACAACTGCCACTGTCTCCCTTATTTGCATTTCTTCTGAACCAGTAGGACATTGTGCTTTTTTTTTAGATCAGCCTACAAAAAAGAACCTGAATGTTCATCAATCTATAGCACAATGTTCCACAAAAAACCTGATTCAATGTTTTTCATGAATAGTTCCAGCAATTCTGTGTGGAGACTCTCTCTCTCTTCTACAGCTGCCATGTATCTGGAAAAGTTCATCCAATGGGGGAAAGGTATCAGAGTTCCTCAAATGGTTGTTCTGGTAATTGTGTAAAGTTTTCTGGTTTGCGAAAAGGATTATCAGTTGGAAACCTCATTTAGAAAGCTCCTGAAAAGGTTCCTCCAGTGGAACCTTCCATCGACAGCAAATAGACTGAATGGAGTCGATGGTTTAAACAGCGAGCAGTGAAAGCAGATTGATGTCTGTTGAGCTGCTTGTTGTCTCTTTGTGTACTGCACAGCAAAAGGTTTAATTTTGGTAATATATGGCAACATTAAACAATGGAAGATAAACATGCTACTTTAGTTAAAATTCTTTTGGCTCACTTTCTGATATGAATGTGATTTTGATGGCTTTTCCGCACCAAGTGTAACTGATTCTGTTAAGTGTTTTTCAGAATTCTCAGGTTTTTAATGCAAGAAAATTTATATTTTTTATTTGTTAAGGACTCCTGGGAGTTCCTACTCAGGAACTCATCCTGCTGGATGTCGTAAACTTGTGATATCCTTATTAGCACTGCGAATTGCATGTTAGCCTAGTGGTTAGTACACCTGCCTCACAGCAAGAAGGTCCTCGGTTCTAGTCCCAGGTTCGGCAAGGCCGTTTCTGTGTGAAGTTCGTAAGTTGTTCCTGTGCTTGCATGGGTTTCCTCTCCGGTTTCTCCCATAGTCAAGACATGCAGATTAGGCTAATTGGCTTTTCCAGTTTGCCCCAAGGAGTCAGAGTAAGTGCTTGTGTGTGTGCGCTAGCCCTGTAATGGGCTGGCAAGCTGTTCAGGGTGTACTTTGACTTCACCCAGAGTTGTCTGAGATTGGCTCAAGCTTTCCACAACCCTAGTAGGGGTAAAACGTTCAGCAAATAACTGAAGGAATGAATGGAGAAAATATTTATGCAGCCATAAAATGAGTTACTAGGTTGTGAAGTTGCTCATACAGATTATTTGATGTCAAAACAGCCACAAGTAAATGGAAGGCTAACGCTAGCTGAGCATCTGATGCCTTACACTTTCTGAAGGTTCGATTACCTCTTTCATGACAACAGAATGTTTAAGTTTCTGAGTACCTGCAAAGGTTCCACTGGTGATAACATGTCCAAAGTACCTGAGTTCCTAAAAATGTTTAGCCAGTGCAAACATTCCTCGAATGCAAACCTACCTAAAGTTTCTGAGGTCCTTAAATATTCACCAAGGGAAACATGTCCAAAGTTTCAGTTACAGGAGGGGGAAAAGGTCCTCTGATATAAAAATATCCTCGGAAAAGGTTCCTTCAGTGTTTTTTATGCCATTGGCTGCACCATTCATTCATTTGCTGAACTGTTTAATTCTACTGGGCTTGCGGGAAGGCTGGATCCTCTCTCGGGCCGACTTTGGGATAAGGTAGGGTACACCCTGAACAGCTCGCCAGTCTATCACAGGGCTCGGCGACACCATTTATGTAATTAATGGCATTAAAAATAACGAAGCACCACACACATACGGACAAAAGCCTATGTGAGAAAGCAGTTTTGGACTCACCAATGGTTGCATGGGTCTTGTTCCAGTTTATGCCCTACTGTCTGGGTGTCCTGTGCACATAGCTGTATATGATTATTGTATAACTGTTTGGGACTCTGAAATGTGCTATAACAGATGCTCTCATGAGACATTTATAAAAGCAATGAAATGATGCAGAGCTTAAGTAGAGACGTCTGTAAAAGAGTAACCCCAAAGCTAACATCCAGCACTGACGCTGCCTTCATGTTCCATTAGAGCAGATTAGTTCCTCATCAAATCAATTTCTCTCTTTTTTTTTTCTTCTGAACAAACTGAAGGTAAACAGAACAGAGCTGTACATGTGCCCGGTCTCTCTCTCCCTCCTAAAATCTTCTTCTTTCTAATTCAATGTCTTATATAAGACCCATGTAGGATGGATTAGTGTGTAGAGGAAGTCCAGGCAGGAATGGCTGAGATATGAGCTTTAACCGGGGTGCAAATCAACACATTTGTCACAGGGATTCTGTACTTTCTTTGTTAGCCACCACACCAGAAGAAGACGGAGAGAGCCGAGCCCTAGAACATGGCTGTCAGCGAGAGGAGAGTTTATTCAGAGAATGCAACTGAGCTGGACTGGATGACTTGTTTACCCTGAAGATACTTTTATTTTCCAACAAATACTCCATAGCTCATGTTCCTTTTCTTTTTTCTGAGAGCAGCCTGGTGTTCGTCATGGTTCAGTGAGCAATTCCTTTGGCAGCAATGCCGAAACATAAAGGCAATCCTTGGCAATATTGTCTGTTTGCTGCAGGCTAAATGAACTCATCTCCCAATGCACTATTATACACAATCCAAAATACACCTCGAACCAGCAGCTAGCGTATTAGCCAGCACACTGACTTGTATTAGATTAAACACATACAGGTATGTTGTAAGGAATAACACTTGAAACATACTGTTACAGGAAAATAATCAATGATGTCATGGTGTGATGTTTCCTCAACCTGATTATTCTCCAGCACATTCAAAAGTGTGTGGGTTTTTTCCCCAATACTCAATAAGTGTTCTATTTCTCTCTATGACGAGATTGGTCAACACTCACGTTTTATTAATTAAAGAATTGTACGTAATATTCAGCTATTCTTGCGAAAAAAAGATCCATTTATGGATACATGCATTAATTTATTCATTCATTCATTCATTTGCCAAACTGCTTAATCCCATTAGGGTCACAGGGAGGCTGGAGCCTCTCTCAGTCGACTTTGGGTGAAGGCAGGGTAGTCCCTGAACTGCAGTGCCAAAACACACAATCACTCACACCCACACTTACACCTTGGGGTAATATAGAAAAAAACCCAGTTAGCCTAATGTGCATGTCTTTGGACTGTTGGAGAAAACTGAAGTACCCTGAGGAAAAAACATGCAAGCACAAGGAGAACATGCAAACTCCATACCCGAGACTTGAACCCAGGACCTTCTTGCTGCGAGGCGGAGGTGCTAACCACAGTGCCTCTGTGCATTAACTTGTAAAACAAGTTAGTTATTGATTTCACTATTTTAGCCAACACTGAACGAGTTCTTGAACCAGATGCATTCTTGAGACTTGGTGTCAGTTTCCCTGAGACTTCCTTGAGACTTGGTGTCAGCTAGAAAACCAGCCCTTTTCCACCAGTTTTGTGTGGAACCACTGTAATTACCTCCACCAAGAAGGTTACGTTTTACCCTCAGGTTGTGTGTTTGATTGTTAGCAGGATTACGCAAAAAGGATATGTGCAGATTTTCTTAAAATTTCTACCAGAGGCGGGGCACTGGGCAAGGAAGACTCCATTTGATTCATTTTGGAGATCATCCAGATCAAATTCAAAAAAATAATTTTTAAAGGATTCTTTAACAATGTAGAATGATGTTGTTTGGAAATGTAATACAGAAGCCTCAGGGTTAGGGTTTTCTCTGGGTTCTCTGGTTTCCTCCCACTATCCACATTTGGCTAACTCACTGTTTTAAACTGCTCCTGTGAATGTAAATGGTCATGTGTTGGCCCTGCCATAGACTGCCGAGCTATCCATGTTGTACCCCGCTTTCGCCCAGAGTTGGCTGAAATAGGCTCCAAGCTCCCCACAACCTGAGTAGGATAAAGCAGTTTGGCAAGTGAATAAAGTTTCTACATAACCCTGCTTTAATATAAACCCATAATTTGACTTGCAGGCAGAAATTCTGCCAAAGCTGTTGTTTTTGGACCACTCAGATCATTGGCGAAGTCTGTATCACTGCCGTATGAACATATGTAATGAATGATTTCCTAATTTGAAATGTTAAATCAGTGTTGGCTGCATTCACACCCTTTATTATAGCGATGAAGACAGGCTCTGTTTCTGAAACAGCCGTGACCTTTTTGGATAAAATATTCAGGCGATCTTTTGTAGTTTTACACTGCTGTCAGCTTTGGCCATGAACATGTTTCAGCCAGCTGGCGCACTCCGGAGAAGGCTGGCTATTTTTTGATATGTAGATCAAACACTTGTCAATATGCACCGGGGTGCTTTGTGATGCCAGGCACTGTTTCGGCAGTCTGTCTGCCAGATTGGACATTTCAAAATCCTTCTGAGCTCATACTGTAAATTAAAAAGTTCCTCATTAAGTATTTGTATTGTATTTGTTATTTAAGGGAAAAGTTGGGAATTTAAAAAGAAAAACAAAAAAAAAAGCTAGTGTTTCCCCACTTAATCTTGTGTCACTATTAAGAAGAGAAAAACCAAACCAATAGCTGAAGCCTGAGGGAATGGAGAACAGTAGAGAGGCTGATTAGTCGCTGTGATTAGTTACCCTGACTGATTACATATTCGTCAATTATCAGCCGCCCTGGGCTCCTGGAGCCGAGCCTCACCACCATGGAGGAATCAACTAAGCATCCATGTCAAAGCTGATTTACAGGATGTGCATCAGGTACAAGGGGTCAGAGGGTTTGCATGACAGTTTCTGTGATCTCATGTATAACATACACATTAGCAAATTCCTAATCAGAGGTGCACTGTCAGTTACCACGTATTAATGTTTCGTTTGGTTTAATCACTATTCTCATCACGGCCCACAAAATCACCCCAAAAAGCAATTAAATGAAGAAAGTTCAATCTTGGTCAAATTTATTGGTGGAACGTATTAACCACTCATTCTCAGATCCTATTGGTAAAGCTTTATTAAGTGTAGCAGTACTCCATGGGTAAAGCTGCAAAACTTTACATAAAAGACATAAAAGACTCACAGACATGGCTAGTGTTAACTGGAAAATATAAATAAACCCAAAGTGCCTAATTAGACATAAAAACATTGGATATTTGATTAGTTTAAGTTTGTTTTGTCTTTTCCAAGTTCAGTAAAAGCATTTTGTCAATCATATATACTGTATATTCAAGAATGGGAGTGGGCGGCATATTTGCATGGTGGACGTTGCATGTACTTTCCATGCTTGCATGGGTTTCCTCCAGGTACTCTAGTTTTCTCCCACAGTCCAAAGACATGCACATTAGGTTAATTTGCTGTGCCAAATTGCCCCAAGGCATGATTGTGAGTGTGAATGGTTGTGTGTGTGTGTGTGTGTGTGTGTGTGTGTGTGTGTGTGTTGGCCCTGCGATGGTCTGTTGGGCTGTCCAGGATGTACCCCACCTGAGATAGGATCAAGCCTTCAGCCTCGCCACGACCCTGACAGGATTAAGCGTTTCGGCAAATGAGTGAGAATGTAAAAATGGGCTATTATAGAATGTTCAAAAACGTATATTTAATAGAATCTCATACACCCGCCATGCACCGTTCTTCTTTGGAAAAAGAAAAAGAATTAAAAGAAGGAGAAAAACGAAAAGAACAAGAAGCACAAAATAAAAAAGAGCGACAAGAACGAGAACAGAAGGCGGACCAGAAGAACAAAATAATGCACAAGAAAAAGAAAAAAACAAAGACTGAAGATGGAGAACGACACCAAAAAGAGGGAGCAAGGAGGAGAAAATGAAGAACAAGAATGAAATGAAGAACTACAACAAGAGCAAGAAGAACACACTCACTCACTCTCGCTCATATGCCGAGCCTCTTTATCTTACTAGGTTTGCGGGGAAGCTGGAGGCTGGCTCTCAACTGACACTGGACGAAGCTCACCAGTCCATTGCAGGGCCGACACACTTACACACAATTTGGAACTGCCTGTTAGCCTAATGTGCATATCATTTGACTGTGGGAGGAAACCGGAGGAAACCCACACAAGCAAATGTCAATTGTAAAAAGCGCTATACAAATAAAAGTGACTTGACTTGACTTGACACGCAAACTCCATAGAGAATTGCCTGGGGTCTTAGGCTCAAACCCAGGACCTTCCTACTGTGAGGCGGATGTGCTGACCACTACACCACCTTAACACCTTATCAAGAACACAATGAAGAAGCAAAACAAACAAGAGAAACAAAATGAAGAAGGACAAGGAGGAGATTCTATCTTAATAAAGGCTTCTTATTTATCTATTAGTTTATTTATTTATTTTAATTAACAACTTCTGACCAATCAGATTCGTGCATGTACAGTGAGATCCAACAGTCTGACAACATGAGTGAAAATCCCTTTGTTTTATTTTATCTTCTAATTTAATGCAACGATTTTCATCATAAATTATATTACTTTCTATTTTTTAGATTATGTAACTTATATTACTTTCTATGTTTACTATCACAACTTGAGTGAAAATTAAAATATTTGCAATATTTACATGAAAAATATGACTAGGTGAGTTTCTTAGTATTTGAGTCGTCCTTCTTTGCTTTAATGAGAGTGTGCACTTGAGCTGGCACAGACTCCATGAGTTTGTATAAAACCTGATGATTCATTTTAGCTCGAATCCCCAGGAGTGTCATCTGAACACACACTACAGTAGAAGAGATGAAGCATGAGGAAACACTGACCTTTTATACAAAATCAGGTAATATGAACAATATCCCTCTATTCACAGATTCAGACCTTAAAATGGTGCAGAATCTATTTCTAAGATTAATTATATTTATATTCTGTTTATTGTGATATCAACCCCACTGTTTGTGGTGTCTGAATGAAATTTTGGTAGAACACCACTCATTTTTAAGTTATTTATTTGAGTTTTCCAGGTTTTCTCTGAATAAACAAATAAATACATACATACATACACTCATCATCACTCACTCATTTGCTAAACTGCTTATTCTGATTAAAGTCGTAAACTGAACTGCTCGCAAGACCAATGCGGGGCCAACACAAACACACACAACCATTCACTCTCACATCCACACCTAGGAGCGATCTGGAATGGCCAATTAGCCTAATGTGCATGTCTTCTGACTGTGAGAGGAAACCGGATAACCCATAGGAAACCCACGCAAGCACAGGAAGAGCATGCAACTTTTAAAAAGAAACGCCAGTGCCCAGGAAAACCTTCTGTAAGGTGGATGTGCTAACCACTATGCCACCATGCCGCCCTGCATATATACATACACTCACTCACACACTCATTTGCCAAAGCACTTCCTCTCTCTAGGGTCACTGGTTGGCTGGAGCCTGTCTCAGCCAACACTGGGCAAAGGCACAGTACACCCAGAACAGCTCACAGGGACAATGCACATACAAGCATTCACACTCACACCTGCAAACTCCACACAAAAACACCTGAGCCAGCAGGAATCGAACTTTCTTGCTGTGGAGAAGAACGTGCTAATCACTACACCACCATGCCACCCTCTACGTACTTACATACAAAAGTAAATAAATATTACAGAACATCCCAATTTTCTTATAAAAGCAATATCCTTATTAAACTGTCTGAGAGTGTCTTATACCATGGATACTCCACATATATAAATAATATACATATTTTTTTTATAATTCACCGTTCTTCATAGTTTACATATTTTTTCTAGTAATTTTTCCTATTTGTAAAGGCATATTTGCTTTGAAAGAGAATTTCGTGATGCGTGCCTGAGACATTTGTGCAGAGCTATAAATGTAGTTGTAAATAATGTACATGTGCTGAACCGGGGTGTAATAAATGGGACAAGACTTTTAGGCCAGTAAAATGCCAGTCTTAGCACTGCATTAGCACTAGACATGGGTCTCGGGAGACATTTGGCCCAAAGTAGGTTTGAAAATCCCAGTGCAATGGCAAATGTGTAAAAAAAAAAAAAAAAAAAAAAACACCTGTATTCACCACTCGACCCAAAACAGTGCATACATGCTCATTTTCTGAACACAAAAACTGGGCTAACATAGAAACTGAATGCCTTATACTGAAACACTGAAAAAGAGCAAAATCAGCAAATTACACTTGTACAAAAATAGAGCCCAGAGAAGTTGCCACATGATATATTTTGGAAGAAAAAAAGGTCAGCAGTCTGCAGCAACACCTAAAAAACCTTAATACATTGTTCTTATTACTATTGTTATGACTACTACTGCTACTACTACTACTACTACTACTACTACTACTACTAATACTACTAATACAACTACTACTACTACTAATAATAATAATTATCATAATCATAATCATCATCATCATCATAATCATCATAAATTTATTGTTTATATTAATTCGGTGGCACGGTGGTGCAGTGGTTAACAGCATGAAGGTCCTTGGTTCGATTCCCAGGCTCAGGAAGTTTCTGTGTGGAGTTTGCATGTTCTCCCCGTGCTTGCGTGGGTTTCCTCCAGGTACTCCGGTTTCCTCCCACAGTCCAAAAACATGCACAGTAGGCTAATTGGTTCTCCCAAATCGCCCCTAGGTATGAGTGTGAGTGGACCCTGTAACGGCCGTTCGCCCAGAGTCGGCAGTGATGGGTGCCAGCCTCCCCGCGACCATAATTATGCTGAAGTGGCTTAGAAAAAGAATGAATGAATGAAATGTAAATATCTCACTGTCATTTTTTTTTATTGTAAAGCCAATAAGTGCTGTTTATAATTACAAGAGGAAAGGATCTAAGTCTGAAGCCACAGAAATGTCCTGGGAGTTTGAAAAGAGATTCAAAATAATATCTCTGGGAATTATGATACTCAGTCTGATTTCGCTGATGCATTTCCTTTTGTTAAGGATATCTGACATGCAGAGTCAGAAGGGATGCACTATATGTGGTTTGTTAATTGTTGTTTTATTGACTTCCAGTATGTTAACCAATCACTAAATGTTTTATTGCGTGTTGTGATTTTCTGAAACGTTCCATTAGTGTCCAGTTGTAGGGGTTTGGATGAATCATCACTTTCATATCTGTATTACCGTAAGAAGTAATCTTGGTCAGAATAAAGCCTCTGTGATTTGAGAAATATTTTAAGATTGTTATTTGTTATGATGTGCAAGATAAGCCCAATGAACTTCATGTATTCTAACTAGGGGCGGCACAGTGGCATAGTAGTTATGATCTCTGCCTCACAGCAGGAAGGTCTCGGACTCGTGTGTTTCTCACCGTGCTTGCATGGGTTTACTGTGGGTACTCCGATTTCCTCCCACAGTCCAAAGACATGCACGTTAGGCTGATTAGTTTTTCCAAATTGCTCCTAGATGTGTGGCGAACTATTCGGGGTGTACCCCTGCTCAGTGTTGGCATTAGTAGTATGAGTAAGTGGTTCAGCAAATGAGTGCAAATGTGAGCATTTTCTCACTATAGACCTGTATTTACATTCTTACGTCATGGTCTGGGCTCATGCAGACAACTGGCTTGTTTAAATCCACGACAGAAAATTGGGCTTGTGTACAAAACCCACATGTTGTACAACAGAAAATGTGGTCATCAGCCCTTGTCATGGATTTTTTAGCATTAAATATTTTAAATTTTAAGGTGACCTATGATGTTATACAGCTGTGTTTCAATAGATATACAAATTTCATACACTTACTCATTTCACACACATACTTTGTTGTCAGCCCTCACTGGTAGCAATCGCACTAAAGTGGCTTACAGTATTCTCGGGTATAGGAATGCCAATCTCAACTCCGAACAAAAGAATTAATATATAGATTTAGGCACTGCTTAAAGGTGGAGCTTCTGATAGATATCTCTATTGATAGGTGTCTGAGGTTAGTGCTATAAGAGTAGTGCGGCTCCTTTAAAAAGTGAATCAACTTCCGCCCTGGAGGAAATTAATAAATAAATCTCCCAACTACAGTCTGGAGTGAAAGCAGGAAAGGTTAACACTAGGTTTTCTTCACTGTCTTTCATTAACTGATTTCCTTTTTCATTTGTATCACCTGTCTTGTTTGTATAATTATCCGTTTAACGAGTTCATGTTCTGTGTTCCCGTTCACATTTGGTGCTGTTTTGCTCAACCAATAGTCTGTCTGCCTATTTGAGATAGACTGTGCGTTTTTTATTCGGTGCAAGTCTGAGCAGTGGTGTATGAGCCTCTATTTTTTGGGTTTCAGTTTTGTCATGAATTAATCTGTTTTTTTATTATTATTATTGCTGGCCATCGTCAGCAACACACAACAGCCAAGAAGCATCAGCTCAGCAATGCAGGAGCCTTATTAGGCTTCCTGTGGCACAGACACAGGACAACCATCCGTGTCATTTTCCATGCCTATTGGGCTCCGATCAGGCATTGGTTTATCAAAATATATTTCCAATACCTTACAATCCTCAAATTATTTTTTTAATTAGATTTTTTCCTCCCAACTACTCCATGTTTCAAAGGTTTCAGGGTCTAGTAAAGACAAATAGTGTTATTTGAGTTTAATAAGCAAAAACACGTACACCCGCTTGACTTACCTCAAAGAGCCGAAGTACGTTGGCCACCATGATGGAGACAGAGCTGGCTGATGCCCCGATCACACCCACCACACGTTCCGGCTTGCGTATGATTGGTTGCTCCCCATTGGAGCACCGGATATCAGATGTATCTTTCTGAATAAGTGCCTGGACAAATGTGAGCGACTGCTCCAGTGCGTACGTGTCTCGTGAGCACGTGTCCAGAATCCGTGCACCCAGCGTGATGTTAGGCAGCAGCTCAGGGTCACTGTTGATTTGGTCCAGTGCATACAACATGGCTTCCATACGATGGATTCCTTTTTCTTTTTTAATCTCACCACATGCTTGACCCAAGGGGCCTTTGGAGTGCATGGGGAAGAGCCCACCAAGTGTGATGTCCCCGGGAATTTTGATTGAATGAGGGTGTGAGTGCTGGTGCGCCATTAAAGCTGGGTTGATCCACACACAGAAGATCCACAGGAGGCATGGCCATGCAGGTGAATGCCAACTGTTCCCACTTGGGTGCAGTCTGAGATCTAATAACGGGGATGGTGGGGAGTGGGACGCCATTTGGGTTTTACAGCAAGTGCTCATCCACGACCCAAAGAACCTGTCAATGATATAACAAAAATGAGTTGTATTTTTCATCATGTGCATGCCACGTCATTCCTATCAAGAATTCGAGCCAAGCTTCTGCTAAAACCACTTGGTTATCTGTTATAAAAACATATTACTTTGATTGGAACATCCTCATGGTAGCATCATAACACCCTTTCGCACATTCACAGTAAGCCGTGCATGAAATTGGGAAGCAATTGAGGTGACCCTGTAAAACAGGATGATAGGAGCTATTCTGCAGCCTACAGATTGCAGGTATGTCCTCCAGCAGCCAGACTGCTATCAGCAGGTTAGTCTGAATGAATGGAGAGCATTATGGGATGGCAGATGGCAGAGCATTGGGGAGCAGAGGTAAACATTCTCGTCTGATTTAGAGCGATTGCAAGGCCAGGTGCACAGCGACTGCCTTTCACTGAGGTTTACAGAGAGTCGCAGTATCGACTGGGTGTAAATGAAAGAGGAGGGCAGACAACACGAAAGAGGAAGGAGCATGGAGGCCAAGAAATTGACAGATAGTGAAGAAAAGAGACTGATAAGAAAGAATTTACTGGATGTACACCAGATGGAACATTACAGAGCTAAAAAAGTAAAGTAAAGACCTAAAAACATAAAGGTCTAATAAACAATAAAATATCTTTATTCAATGAGAAGAGGAATGGAGGTGTTAAATAATATGGTGTGAAAATATATCCATGAATAAATGGATAAATAAATGGATAGATGGACAGATAGATGGTTGGATGGACGGATGTCAAAAGAACAGTAGGTTACACAGACAGGATGCATGAATGGGGGAATAATGAATGAATTAGATTAACCAGAGAAGATATAAGGATGGGTGGAGTAGGTATATATGTAAATATATATATATATGTAAAACATGTATTCACAGATAAAGAGATGGATGGATAGATGAATAAACAGATGAATACTGAGAAATTTAGATAATCCTCACAGCAAGAAGGCCTGGTTTCGATTCCCAGCTCGGGGTGTTACTGTAAGTGTGTTAGAGCGTGTTACTATCAGTGTGTTTTAGGGCGTGTTACTGTCAGTGTGTGTTAGAGTGTGTTACCGTGAGTGTGTGTTAGAGTGGCTTACTGTCAGTGTGTGTTAGAGTGTGTTACCATGAGTGTGTGTTAGAGTGTCTTACTGTCAGTGTGTGTTAGAGTG
>JAOUQZ010000030.1:13537356-13551184 GCA_028564935.1 Neosilurus hyrtlii
CTGGCGAGCTGTCCAGGGTGTACCCCGCCCTCGCCCAGAGTCGGCTGAGATGGGCGCCAGCCTTCCCGTGACCCTAAGTAGGAATAAGCGGTTCAGAAGATGAATGAATTGGTGTTTAAGAACTGAATAGTGTTGTGGGATAACAAAAACTCTATAACTCAAATAAAATAATCCTAGTCAAGGCCAGGCTTTGAGTTAGGCACCATCATCCTCATACTCATCCTTATCTTAGCTTTGTTGTAATATACAGTAAGGAAAAACACAATTGCAATGTATCCACATAGAGTGTGATTTGAATTATTTTAGATTTTGTCCATATTGAGCAAACCGACTTGGATGCAATGCTTATTTTCACAGCAAAAGTCCTGAACGCAACGTAATACGTATTTATGCTGACACATACACAGCATGTGTATTGTGAGAATTGTGTAACAGTATCAGCATCAGCATCATTACAGCACTGAAATAACTATAACAACATTAAACATTAACTTAGCTGATATTTTGCTGTATGTCCTTTTATCTCTAAACAGAGCACGACAACTACCGCATAATTCCAAACCACTTTAACATGAGGGAAATACTTGTCAATCCGCATGCTGATTAATATTACAGCATGTTAATGATTAAGTCACATGACTTACTCAGTCTGCATGGAATTTTAAAAAATATACATTAAAAAAACAGCATGTTTTATCCTGAACAGGAGCCTCAACATTCACTGTGCGGAAGGAAGAGAAATCATGCGAAGCCTGCACGCACACTCCTGTGGCTTATATGGATTAGGAAAAGCTGTTCATCACCAAATACACATCCTTTATGAGTTACTGTCTGCCCTGCTTCTTTTTTCTTTTTCTTCTTCTTCTTCTTCTTCTTCTTTTTCTTCTTCTTACACAGGTAGCCATGCATATTGTATAGTAGAGTATCTCAGGCATGAAAAATTAAAACCCAGCCCCAAATCCTGGTGTGCAATGAATAATTGCAGCATGCATATGTGTAAGAGTTGAGAGAATCCAGCACTGTAAGAATGCACTCAACACTGCAGATGGTAATTTAGCATGTCAGAACTAGTTCAAAACTGGCAGTATGGGTGGTATTAATTTGGCAGGATATCATCTTATTCTATGTAATTACTTACAATAATTAAAAGGGATGCATCATGTGGGCAAAATATACAGGATATTGCAATATACAGTACATACTGTCTAGTAGTTGTGACATGGCTTGCAATATGATAGTACATGCTGATGGATCACACAGTTCAAACTGTAGCATCAGAGTGAGGGTGAAGGTTAATTAGTGAATAGCAGTTTAAAGTAATAATAATGTTTTACTTTTACTCATTTTACTCATGAAAGATTTTATGTCTCAGTGTATTTGTTTCAATAGGCTAAATGCACATTATGCATTTTCATGAATAATGGAATTAACCTGATTTTTGTCTTTTATTTATGTGTTTGTTTGTTTGTTTATTTGTGTGTTTGTTTATTACTGGTGCAGCACCATCTAGACTA
Organism: Neosilurus hyrtlii; assembly: GCA_028564935.1. Lineage (NCBI taxonomy): Eukaryota > Metazoa > Chordata > Actinopteri > Siluriformes > Plotosidae > Neosilurus > Neosilurus hyrtlii. The sequence continues at coordinate 13,538,871 of JAOUQZ010000030.1, forward strand.
CCTTTATTACTCTTAGAAATGTCTTATAGTGTAGCTTTGCACATCATTTATTTAAAGGTTCATAACTGGAGCACTGATATGTCATCAGCATCATCAGCATCATCAGCAGCATCATCATCATCATTTTATTAAGTTGGTAAAACTGCTAAGGCATCACATCAACCTTTAAATAAAAATAAAAATAAATTACTATTTATAAAGCCCTAAAATATGCAAATGTAAAAAAAGGGGGAAATTGTATATATATATATATATATATATATATAGAGAGAGAGAGAGAGAGAGAGAGAGAGAGAGAGAGAGAGAGAGAGTATAATTTCTTTTTTCCCTTTTTTAATAGGATATAGCTTATATATATATATTTATATATATATAAAAGCTATATCGTATTAAATGCACAACACATGCACCTTCTCAGGCGAACACAATACACACTGAAGGTACTTTTAATGGTACTCCTCCACTGTATGTGGGAAAATACCACCATGCAATTATGCTGCAACATATTTACTCTATGTATGCCATATACACTATATAGATGGATGATATGCATACAGGCAGATGGCAGATGGTTATTATACAGGGTTATAAGCTATAAAAAGCATTTTAATGCAACCGGATAAGGGTTTAAGATGCATGAATGACACGATAATAAACTTTCTTTTAAATATATATACATGTTTATAAATGTATGATTATGTTGCCTTCAGTGTAACTGCATACCTGTCATGCTTTGGGCTTCATAAAGACTCATTTACACCAACTTGAGAGCTCCACGCGCAGCCTCGTTCACATCTGACTGCTTACCTTGGTTTTCCATCAGCGCTTTAAACTCCTGAGCCGGGATCCATCCAGCAGCTCAAACTACAAGCTGAACTCCTGCATCCATCCAGTCACTCCGAAACTTCTGCTCTGTCCCCCCTTATCAGTATTTACCGGAGTTTAAAGAGCGAGCGCCTCATTCCCGCTCACACACTGATGAGGATGAGGAGGAGGAGGATGAGGATGAGGAGGAGGAGGATGAGGATGAGAGGAGTTCACTGAGTCGGACCCGGATCATTTGGAGATGGAGGGTCCGCCGGTGGTCGGATATCGAATCTGAAATACTGATGATGAGCAAAAGGGGGAGATTATGGGAATCACTCTGAGATAAACAGAGAGAGGGAATGAAATAATCCTGCGCTGCCCGCGCGCGCTCTTAAACCGAGGGGCGCGTTATTGTGCGGCTTGCGCTCGTGCATGAGAGAGAGAGAGAGGGGGAGAGAGAGAGAGAGAGAGAGAGAGAGAGAGAGAGAGAGCTCTTAAACACAACAATGCATATGGTAGTTCTGCAAGAAATGGAACATTTGGGGTGCTTGCTGTTAGAGGAAAATAATCAGAAATAGACTGATCCAATGTTCTGTAACAGCACGTCCTGGACCGGTATCTTATTCCACAGCAGTTCTCCAACAAGTGCAATATTTCATGTACTAAAAGAACAAGGTGTACTTTTCATCTGTTTTCAGTTACACTTGCAGATAGCCGTGCAATCATTTCCTCTTTATTCATCCATCCCATCCATAATCTGTACCGAACCTTATCAATCAGGGTTGTGAGGGAAACTGGAGCCAGGCCCAACAGACTTCAGGTGACCCTCTCCAAACATCGAGGTACCTGTGCACACCTAAAATTAACTACCCTTCAGTGACGCACCATTGTTGTACCTTATCAAATTACAGATTAGCAATAGAACTAGCAATAACTAAGTAGCTAATAGGCTTTGCATATCGGGCCCCTATTGTCTTGCAACCCTCTGGATAGCTGCAGGGAGCCTTGGGGCTCAAATAGTACAAATGTGCTCCTTCTTTTATTTTATATCACTTTGTTCCATTTCTGCTGGCCAGAAGGTGAACTTCTAGTCTCTTAAAGAACAACACTATTCTTCTGAGAGAACATTTTTCCAGAGTGAACCTATAAATACACATATGTTCTTTTCTCTGATTCATTTTTTGAGAGAGTACACCCTGAACAGAGCTAACATCACAGACCATTTATAAGGTGGACCGCGCAACGAGTGAATTTCAGCGAAGCTCTGCAGGATCCATCTTGGGACCCTACAAGTCGAGTGCCAGCAAATAGTAAACACATATACAGTGTCAACCTGTGCTTGGGATTTAATTTTTATTTATTTATTTATTACAAAATTTTAATGCTTTCAAAGAAATGTTTTGACCCATTTCTTCAAACACAATTTGGATTTTCTCTATTGCCAAAACAATTCACAGGTTGTTCGTGTATTAAGTCAAATAAAGAAAGTACACATTCTTTATACCAGTCCGTTAAACAATCACTAATCATCCTGTCTATGAAAAATGAGATGTGTCACCACTGCACAGGGTGAAGTAAATCTGAAAAACTGATGAGTCCCTTAAAGTAAAGTAAAATAAAATGCCCATTGACTAGCAAACAGGCTATGTATTTATTTACTATTATCAGTTCATTTTGTCTGAATACAAAACCTTCCCAGCGAACCCACCCCAGCTCATAGGCTTAGTATTTCTTATCCACCTGTTTTATATCTTTTATATATGTTTCCAATAACTACTAGAGGGGCCCTCATAGAGTGCAAGGTACCTCCATCAGACATAAATGGATTATTATAACTTGGCATGGTTATAATGAAATGTCTCTCCCTAGTGGCATTGGATGAACATTTTGTCCAACATTAAAGATTTTTGGGGGGGTTTCAGGATTTTTTTATTTATTTTTTTTTCGTATTACTTCCAAAATTTAATAGGTTCTTTCCACACTCAGGTCTCACCCCTCCACCAAGTTTGATGAAAATCAAATCAGTAGTTTTTTGCATAATCCTTCTAACAGAAAAAAAAATCTTTTATAAATACTTGCTAAAAAGCCTTTAATAAATTCCCATCATGACCTGGATCTGCTACAAAATCAGGTTACGGGTTCTTGCCAGACGCATCCAAGTTTGGTGAAAATCAGTTGAGTAGTTTTTGAGTAATCCTGCTAACAAAAAAACAAATAAGCAAACAAATAAACAGATGCTGGTGAATACATAGCCTCCCCACCAAGTAGCGGAAGTAATGACAATAAGAAAAGCGCATGACCGAAGGAACGATTTTACACCTGGGATCAAGTGTTCTGCACCCTCGCTCACCTCAAAATTGTAATCTTTACTAATATCATCATGCCACATGCAGGGGTTATTGACACTCGTGTACAGAAGTAAACAAATGGCTTTGGAAAGACTCCATGGCAGATTTCAGTTTATTTTAACAGATTACATTGTATGCAATGTTTCTTTAATATACCTGGTAAGTGAATGGGCCCCTTTAAATACATTACCAACAAACCTTATACATTTAATCTTAAAAGACAAAAATACAAACTTCTACTCAGTCCACACACAAAAAAGTAAAGTTCTTCAATAATCTCTTATCTGCAAAAATATGCAGGTAGTCCTCTGGCTAAGTGTGGCATTATAATGAGAACATTTGTCCATTACACTCAGTTAAGAACACAAACTCTGTTACTATAGATTTCAGGTACCTCAGAGCAACCCAGGGTCACAAAGGAACGACCATCGCCCAAAGCCAGCGCTAGATCAACGTGCCTGATCGAACCCAAACCCCTCTGGAGACACTTCAGCTTGAATTCAAATGTGCAATACACACGTATAGCCAACGGCTCTGGTTGTGATGCAGTCCCTTCCTCAAACACATACAATTTTAATACACTCACAGCCAATAAAGAATGTTCACTGCTGTAAAAAATTAAAAAATGTAAAAAAAATCATGTAATTGTTTATGCATGAATACATTGAGGCGTCCGTTTCAAGCAACGGCATTTGTATGTTCCTCTTCCTGGGCTTCTTGTTTATTCATGGAACAATAGAAATCACTTTTTTACTGACCTAATAACCCAAAATAAATCAGTTCACCCGAGAAGAATAAAAGAAATGGAGCTGCCCCCAATTTCGCACTCTTTCATATAACACCATAAAAGCTTCACGCAGCATGCCTGCAATTGCGTTTCTGGTGATAGGTACAACATTAGGAAAGCATAAATATGCTTTGTGAGATATATAAAGGTGTATAATCCTACATCCTGGATAATATCAATAGAGTTTATGTTTTTAAAGGAATGAACTTTACAGGGTTTGACAGCATTAAAGTTGCATGTGCTCAGGGAGAAGGTTTCAGCGCTACATCAGAGTTGAAGCCACCTGCTAAGCAAGAGAAGCTCATGTGTGACTGCAAAATGGATGATCTGGATGATGGGGCTTTACTAGCCTTTAATTTCTATTTATCTGATGTCTGATAGGTTGGTTAGTTATATTCATTCATTCATATAATTTTGTATTTATAACATAAATTACGTTTCAAATCTAAATTGTACTTAGTCGACACAGTGGTTAGCTCGTCCGCCTCACAGCAAGAAGGCCTGGGTTCTATTCCAGCTCGGGCGTTTCTGTGTAGGGTTTGTATGCTCTCCCCGTGCTTGCGTGGGTTTCCTCCAGGTCCTTCGGTTTCCCCCAACAGTCTAAAAACATGCACAGTAGGCTAATTGGCTGTTCCAAATCACCCCTAGGTGTGAGTGTGAGTAATCGTGTGTGTGTGTGTGTGTGTGTTGGCCCTGTGATGGCCTGGCGAGCTGTCCAGGGTGTACCCCGCACTCGACCAGAGTTGGCTGAGATGGGTGCCAGCCTCCCCACAACCTTAATTAGGATAAAGCGGCTCAGAAAATGAATGAATGAATGAATGTCTCTAGGTGTGATTGTAAGTGTAAATGGTTGTGTGTTATTGCGATAGACTAGCGAGCTGTTCAGGGTGTACCCCGCCTTCACCTAAAATTGGCTGAGATAGGCTCTGGCCTCTCTGCAACCCTAGTATGATTAAATAGAATGGTGAATGAATTAATAGATAAATAAATGTTTTGTATTAATTAGTAGATCATGTTTTTTTTTATTTTTTAGCAATTCATACGCTCAAGAATCTTTCATAGGTAGATGGCACTTTTTTGTGTATTATGTTGATTTCAAGGTTTGTAGAATACTAAGTGGACTAACTCATTGCTGGCTGTGCTTTGGAATTGCTTTTTATCACATTCTGGTCGACTTCCCCTTGCTATATCCCCTTAAGGGAATCCCTGTCGCACTCTTAAAGGCTGTTCCAATACTTTATCAGCTCAAGTGAAGTTTGTTAGATAACCCCTTAGCGGTTCAATTGACCGAGTCAACATGACTATGGACTTCAGCAGCATTACTTTTTCCAGAAGGCATTGCAATGCAGCATGATTTAATTTAAAGCAGTGAGGAAAATAGTGGCTGGAGGATTGGGATTGTAAATGTAAGCAGGTGAAATGAAATTTCAGAAATCAAATAAGATTTTACTGCATTCAGGTGGGAGGTTTTCTATCGTCTATTACCATCATGGCGTCATCTTTTCCATTTACACTTACAGGGTTATTGATCAAGACCCAGCACTGTCAAGCTGCCACTCTTGGGCTCTAAAAAATGGTCCTTAACCTTCCCTTTTCCGGGAACTGACCCCAAATTCCAAGAAGCTGGGAACAGAATTTCACTATGCTGTAACCTACATGTGGCAAATTTGCTTTTTCTTCTTTTTCTTCTTTAGTCTACATGCTGAACTACTATCTTTACCTTGTTCTGAAAGGTAGAAGGCGTAACATTTCTGACTAAGTAGTTAGTAAGCAATATGTATTAGTAGGTGCTGAAGAAGGTTGAAGAGCTGAACAACCTGCCCCCCAACGCATCCTGAGGCAGCACATCGCTATCAGAGATGCAGTGCTGTGAAGGCACTCACTGATGTGAACCACTTGGGTTGAGGACAGATGGCAAGAACAGTGGAGAAAATCAGATACCAAATTGTACAACTTCATTAACATTTCTCTTTGAAGCCCAGCAGCCACCATCTAGGTCATAAGGTTTGGGTACTACTAAACTGCCTTTGGACTTGCGACAGTAGGTCACACTAGTACCTAAAGTACCTAAAGGATCTGTGAAGACGATACCTGCCTTTATGGGACATCTCAAACCGAACAGCACATCTTGCAGGAGAGCCCAAATTAACAAACTTTGAATGGGCTGGATGACCTTGTAGAGCTGGACTCTTCCAATATCAGATCAGAGCCAGGATATAAACATCCCCATTTGACAGAATGATACGAGCAAAGATGACGAAGCATTGGTATCAATCAAATATTTCAGATTTTACTCAAATTGGGATGGATGTAGGTGGTAGGCGGCTCATTCGTTCATTCATTCATTTACAAAACTGCTTTATCGTCCTAGGGTCTCGGGGAAGCTGGAGCCTATCTCAGCCAACTTTGGGCAAAGGAAGGGTACACCCTGGACAGCTCACCAGCAATTGCAGGGCCAACACACACACACACACACACATACACACACACAACTATTCTCACCCACACCTATGGACAATTTGAAACAGCCGATTAGCCTAATGTGGATGTCTTTGGTTCATGGGAGGAAAGTGGAGTGCCCAGAGAAAACCATGTGAGCATGGAGAGAACAAGAAATTACACACAGAAACATTCTCGCTGAGGATCTGAAACCAGGACCTTCTTGCTCTGAGGCAGATGTGCTAATCACTATGTTGCCACAACTGATTATATAATGTGACTACATCTCTCCTAGTGAGTGACCTCTCCTAGTTCAACAGCTAGCTGATTAGCATGCTAGTATGCCAACATGGTACATTTGTTCATAGGCTGATACATTACACCAGCTTACAGAGAAAAAATGGGGCTTGAGAGTTTTGCTTAAAGACCCAATAGCTTGGTCCTGCTGGGATTTGAGTTCAGTGGCCTGAAGCATTAACCACTAAACCATGGTTTTCGCACATTGTGCCCTGTATCATTTCCCCTTGGGAGAATCTTTGTTGTCATCTTTAAGCCCATTTCAATGCTTTATCAGCTCTGTCTAAAATTTGGTAAATAATCCCTAGCAGGTTTGATTGATTATATCAATATGACTCTATACTACAAGAGGCAATAAAGCACCACAATGTGACAGAGCATCTGGGGATGGTGCAAAGATGGCGTTGAGACACACAAGCATTCAATGTCAGTAGTGCTGTAGTATTATTGAATGGGGGTGTGGATGGTGTTGGAACATATAATGATGGGTTGGGGAAGGTGCTGGGGTATGGGGAGAAGGGATGGCAACAGTGTCGGGGTATTTGTGGAGAGATGACAAGGTTGAAGCATGGAAATATCATGATGTTAAGGCATTTAGTTGAGGAGGCGTGGAGGCAGATTTGGTGCATTTACAGAAATTTGTTCATGCAGAGTGCACGGTGTGGAGCATGGTATTTGGGTATGGTGTATCAAGAGTGTTTTAGGTTGGGACAAGGTTGGGTGTGTGGATGGTGTTGGTTCATCTGACTGTGGAATGCTTAGAATTTTAGACAGGTATATTACTGGAAAGCACATTCTAAGCCTCACTACCGCCGAAGGAGTCTAATTTACAAACCCTTATGATTATTACAGTAATTGTGAATGTCAAGACCACAGCTCTATTGGTTAAGGTCAGTTATTTGGCAGGCTATTTAATTTCTGACACTTTCTCTACAAATATATCTCCCAGAGACTGGAGATTGTTATATATTCACTGCCCGGCCAAAAAAAAAGCCGCATATCTAATATTTTCTTGGAGAGCCTTTAGCCTTGATCACAGTGCGTGATATCCATGGCATTATTTCAACAAACTTAAGCAACATATTATTTATTTCCATCCAGTGTTGGGTTCATTTCTCACTGACATCTTGAATCGATGAGGGAAAAACTGAACCACTCCATAAAGTCTTCTCCAGCACATCCCAAAAACTTCCAAGGTTAAGGTCAGAACCACTCCCAATTTTATATCCGTGCCATCAGGGAGGAAAAAGTCCATTGATATGATAACCTGCGAATTCAGTACATTTAGCTCATCAGCTGACTTCATTTTATTGCCACATTAATGTTACTGAGCCTCAACCTGACCAATGCTATGGAGATTACTTGCTGGGATCAAGGCTAAATGCGCTCCATGAAAATATTATAGTATGCAACTTTTTTTGGGCCGGGCTGTGTGGGTATATATATTATTGAGAAAAAAATGTCACTCAATTTCTATTAGAAATGTACAGATCGAAATTTATATTGAAATTTTTCATATTTTGGAAACAAATAAAAATATGTGACCTAGATTAAAAAACAAGTCGGGACAGTGTTTTGAGAAAAAGCGTACAGTTTGGGCCAACCACTTCTGATTGAGAAATTCATATACAGATATTTAGATCCCTAAATTGATAGACAGATTACAGGGAGGGGGGGGGGTCAATGTGGGGGCGATGTGGTGTAGTGGTTAGCACTCTGATCTCACAGAAAGAAGGTCCTGAGTTCGAACCTTGTGGTCGGTCCGGGCATTTCTGTATGGGGTTCACATGCTCTCCCTATGCTTGTGTAGGTTTCCTCTGGGTGGTCTGGTTTCCTCCCACAGTACAAAGACTAGAGTTCAAGAGGGTTGGAGTCAGGAAGGGGATTCGGTCATAAAGATTTTGCCAAAACTAACCGAAGCACCGACCCCACATAGAAATTGGGGGATAGATACAAATAAAGGAAACATTGTGTTATACCCCTACCAGTCACAAATTACACACATTATCACATGAGAAGAGAAATTTTCCACAGACGTTCCATTTGGGTTTGTTTTCTAAAATTAGACAACAAGACCAGATAAAGATAGACTGAGTGAAGGAAGGGCAGACATAAACCCCTTCAGGGATAGATAAAGGAAAAGTGGGTTATATCTTATTCGTCTTATCAGAATTGAGCTCAATAAGTTGAGCTTATGGTTTATGAGGCCAAAACATGGCACTCAGTGTAATGTCAGTCTGTCTGCTTGTTCCTCTTGAGCACTGTGTGTCCATTTGTAAAGGTGACGACATGTCATGAAGACATTTATTCATTCATTTTATGAACCGCTTGATTCTAATTATGATGCTGGCGCCCAACTCAGCCCACTCTGCGCTGAGTACACCCTGGACAGCTTGCCAGGCCTTCGCAGGACAGAAACACGCTGACGACAATGCAGACGAAAATCAGCAATGGTTCCTTTACATGCCTCCCACCATAGACAGTGAGAGACATGGCCTGCATTTGATAACCCAGTTAGCTGCACTGGGGGGACAGCAGTGACAACCCGTTGATAGTGGGGCTTGAACCCCTTGGGATCAGTAATCCATCACCCTACCAACGAGCCACCACTGCCCTCTACATCATGAAGATGCCAATAAAAATGAATATATTGCATGAAGCATTATTTATAAGTCACATGCAAAATCCTGGACAGTGGTTAGCATTTGCATTAGGCAAATGTTCTTATACAAAGCAACTTACAATTAATATTTTTTATACAACTGAGCAATTAAGGGTAAAGCCCTTGCTCAAGGGCCTAACAGTGGTAGCAATGGGGATTGAACCCCCGACCTTCGGATGAATAACCCATTGCCTTACCCACTAAGCCAGCACTGCCCAACATGATGCCCTCACAGCAAGAAAGTGCTGGGTTCAATTCCCACACTTGCTGAGGGCATTTCTATGTGGAGTTTGCATATTCTCCCTATGCTTGAAGGGGTTTTCTCCAAGTACTCCGGGGTCCTCCGACGGTCCAAAGACATACACATTAGGAAAATTGTCTCTTCCAGATTGCCCTATAGTGTGAGTTTGAGTGAATGGTTGCAAGAGTGTAGCATTGTGATGGCCTGGTGAGCTGTTCAGGGTGTACTCAAGGTCGGCTGAGATAGGCTCCAGCCTCCCTGCAACCCAACTAGGATCAACCAGTTTGACAAATGAATGAATATAGAATTCCTCCAGGACGGAGGCCAAGCGACAATGGATTCAGACGTTCCATGAAAACCGGCAAACTCGGAAGTTATGAAAGGAAATCGGTCTCTGTGTGCAATAATCCCCTGAAACCACAGCAGATGTTAATCAGTGATTATTGTACTTGCTGGGTCTTTTCAAAACAAGGATCTAATCGATGGGGCATATCCATGAAAGGATTATCTTCTCCCTCACATCTTGTATCGCTAAGAAACACCACATATCCTTTTTACTTTTACTTCAAACAAAAGCTGTTTTGACTTTCTCAGGCTTTCACACTCCAACGCTTCAAAGTCTGCCGTGTAGGTGGCATTTCATTATATGTATTTCTCTATTTTATATGAAAAAAAATTCAAATTTCATGAAACCAGAGTATACTGTTCTTCACTAGAGATAAAAAATGTACGAACAATTGAATGTACACAATGTGCATGATATTTCCATAAAAACAGGATGTTTCAAGTTAAAGTCAGGGGTTCATTGATTGTATCACTATGACTCTACACTACATCATCAGAATCTGACACAGCATCTGGGGGTGGTGTGAGAACAGTGTTAAGGCATACAAGCATTCAATATCAGTGGTGTCATGGTATATGTGAATGGGGGTATTGATGATGTCGGAGCAAATAGTGATGGGGTTGCAAAAGTGGGGCATGGGGAGATGGGATGGTGACAATGTTGGTGTATCTGGGGATAGATAACAGGGTCGGAGCATTGGACGATCATGTGGTGATGGTGTTGAGGTAGTTTTAGTGCATTTGCAGATAGGATGGAGAGGGTACTTGGACATTTAATGTGAAGATGGTGTTCGGGCATGTATGGATGGTGTGGAGACCATACCGGGGCATTTGTAAATGCAGCGTGTATGGGGTATTTGGGTATGGGGTACAGTGGTGTAATGATTAGCACATTCGCCTCACAGCAAGAAGGTTCTGGGTTCGAGTCCCCGGCTTATTGAGGGCATTTCTGTGTGCAGTTTACATGTTCTCCACATACTTGTGTGGGTTTCTCTGGGTACTTCAGTTTCCTCCCATAGTCCAGAGACATGCACACGAGGCTAATTGGTTGGTTCAAATTGCCACTAGGTGTGAGTGTAAGTGTGAATGGTTGTATTTGTGTTGGACCTGCAATGGATGGAGAACTGTTCAGGATATATGTCACCTGCGCCCCTAATTGGCTGAGATAGGCTCAAGCCTCCCTGAGACCCTAGCATAATTAAATGGTTCAGCAAATGAAGGAAAGATTGAATTTGATTGACAGTGGCATTTGAGGACAGGGTGATAAAAGGGTTGGTGGAGTTGCACATATTATGGTAAACAGGGACGGGGTGGGTGTGGTGTTGGGTATCCAGGGATGGAAGGGGCATTGAAAGGTTATGAAGTGATGGTTTTGAAGCATGCAGGGATGGAGCATGAGCATTTTTGGTGCATTGGTGGATGGGGTGGAGACGGTACTCGAGCATTCTAGATTTAATATGTGCTGTACAAGCAATGATTTTGACGCTATAAAAAGGAAGTGAGAATAAATATATACATAGATAGACAATTTAAAAATAAACACTTGACTGCATCTGAAAAGAATGGTCTTCTCTTCCCCCCCAAAGGAGCATCATGGAGCCAAGACAAACCGACACCTTTTTTTGGCTTCCTGGCTGATAACACGGCTTCAGGACTTTCATCTTAGCGATATCACCACAGACATATGTACACACACATTCACAGAGCTTTGAGAGGGCTGAAGGCTTCAATCGTCTGTTCTTATGAGACACCAGACCTGGCAGTGATTAGAACTCCTAATGCCTTTTGGCCTAACAAGATTCAGAATGATAATTTCACACTTCCCTTGCTCTCATTTGGCGTCTGGACATTCGTCTCCTTTGGAAAAATCGTTCTGATTTGTAGCCAGGCTACTGACAGCATGCACTTTATCCGTGTTTCACTGAGGAATGAACGAATAAGAATAGGGATAAGTGCATGGTGCTGGGTAGCATTGCTGTCACACTGCTCTGTAGAGTGTCTATGCATGTTTGTTTCATATGGGTTCTCCGGTTTCCTCCAGCAGTGCTAGTCTCCAGCAGACAGGCTAGTTGAAATTTTCCCCAGTGGGAGGAAACCGTTAAAACCAGAGGAAACCTACATGAAAATACCTGAGCCCAAGATCAAACCTGGAGCTGTGATGCAGCAACGTCGACAAGGTGCTGTAATGTAAGTTCTCCCACACTCTCCCCTCATTAGATTAGACTCCATGATTTAGCACTGAACCGTGAGCATGTCTTCCCTTTGCTTTCTGTGTTAATCAGTGTTTCAAGAGTGTGCGTATGTGTGTGTCTCTCTGTGTGTGTGTGTGTGTGTGTGTGTGTGTGTGTGTGTGTGTGTGTGTGTGTGTGTGAGAGAGAGAGAGAGAGA
>JAOUQZ010000030.1:13561903-13573376 GCA_028564935.1 Neosilurus hyrtlii
TCCGCCATAACAATACTGAGTGTGTTAAAGTTCATATTATATATTTTAAAATGATTTACAGGTGTAATAGAAAGGCTGTGTCTCCTTTCATTGTATCTTTGGTCTAATGACCTCTTTGCCATTGTTTTGCTGCAGCATCATTTGTTCAAAGCTCAACACTGTACACTTCGATCATTAATCACCATTTGCCTTTGCGACAGGGTGTGCAACCATTATGTGCCATTGGAGCTTGTTTTGTCTTGTTTTTCTTGTTCTCTCCCAGAATATGAAAATAAATCAGTTTGGCTCTGAAAATCTGGGGCAGCCTGACCTCCTGTCACACTGCAGGATGCCACCAGCAAATCTGTATCGCCGATGGGTTTATCTCAAAAGCACAACAGTTTATGGCGGATACGTACAAAGTAGCCTTGAGTCCGTGAAACTGCCAGACGAGGAGGCGCAAACGTCATCGTGAGATTAGACAGTTTGTCCCCTTGAGGCTTCTGTCAGGAGGCTTTCAAATGTTTAAATGTTCTTAGTGATACTAAAGATCTGCCCCTTAACTGCACATTTAAGTGTCTTTTACCACATAGGGTCATAATGGGTCAAATCATCAGGTTTTCAAAAAACGTTCCGCCGCCCAGTCTCAGACTTTCCACAAAGATGTCATGAAAAAAATCATAACCTGAGAATCTCAGCAAGATCGGACAGTTATTGGCAATTTGGAAAAAATTGTGACGCTACGAGCTAAAATGGCATTTTCAGTACTCTATAAGCCCTAAACTATTCATCATAGGATCATATGAGAGTCCATACATGCCGAGAGTCCATGTCTGCTGTCATATTCAGGGTGAGATGAACTATTACTGAGCTTTATGGTCCTAAAGTTTGGGTTTTTTTGAGTTTTATAATATATAGAGAAACAAGGTCTAGAAGAACTGCTGATTAATTTTAAATTTTATTTTCCTTTTTAACAGGTTGGTCTAGTTTTTATTAAGAAATCTGGTCTCCATGTCTGTTAGTGTGCACCATGCAGCTCGGTAAAGTCTTACTCTTACACCTTTTCATCAAACTTTAATAAGAAGGTAGAAGAGTTGAAGATATGTTCAGCACACCCTTGCTAATATGAATTGAGAAAAATGACACAAAATGTGATAAATCGCTTTATCGATGTTGGCAGTAAGACCCTGCTTCCCATTGGTCAGTGCAAATTTTCAAATATATGATGATCAAGACCTTCTCAGCCCTTCCTGCCTGCGCACCCCCACCATACCGTGCCGTAACCTTTCCGTTGTAATATGTGGTTAAGCTGGATTTTTTTTTTTTTTTTTTTTTTAAAGAATCACCTGATGTCCACCTCATATGAGTGGATACAATTCTTTGCAGTATTTTTGAGGGTGTTAATCTTAATTCATGTTTTTAGTTTGCAAATTTTAGATCTGACGAAGTGAACTACAATGAAATTCAGATAAAATGTAAACCTGATTGGGGCTGTCCTTTTATTAAAAGTGCCAAATTACATGGGCATCACCTGAAAATTGTGATCATTAGGCATTTGTGCCATATGTGTTTCTATGTTTCTTCTCCTTTTTTCCTCTTCTTTTGATCATCCATCCATCCATCCATCCATGAACAGCCCACCAGGCCATTGCAGCTTTTTCCTGTATTGAGCATTATTGTAGTACTCAAGCTAATTCTCATTTCATTTGTGGGAAAAAAAAGCAAAAACAACACGAAGCAGATAAAATCCTAATTATTATACATACTCTGCTGTAAAGGTGTGGTATGGGTGATGGGAAATTTGTATCTTTTTATGTGTAGTTATTCATTTATTTAAAATTCTTTTTTCACAATTCTTGTGGGTTCACTGATGCCGCCGAAGCTGGCGGTTGTCGGTGTTTAAAATGAGGTTCTACCTTTTCCGAGAGCAGCCGTGTAGATCTGTTAGTGAAAGTGGTCATCTATTTTGGTTGCTAAAGATCAGAGAGGTTTTTAATTGAGGTTAGGTCTCGGAGCCGACAGCTCACGTATTGCCCTGATTTATCCCGGCTCTTAGTCAAAGTGCTCCAAACCGAAGCCAAACTGCTTTGCTGTTCAGAAAACTCAGGCATGTTCACGTCTCGGGTTTCAGCTCTGGCTTTCCGCTGCCGTGAATTCCTCAGCGACAGACCGCTGAACTCCACTTTCACCATTTCAACTATCCGAAATATTTTTAGTGTCACCCTCTCGGATGTTTCCGCTACACGGTGACTTAAAAAAGCCCTGAACCATGCGGTTACTTTTGAGTCTTCCTTCCAGTAGTTTTATAAGCCGTAACTTCTTCACTTGGTCTGAGTGCATCACCCAGCATTCGATCTCTAGTTTGTTTGAAGAATCATTCGTTATATTTTACAGGGTACACCGTGAGCTGCTTTTATAGCACCCTGAGTACTAGCAAATACTCCAACCCACATGTGTGTAGTCTGTTCTTAATATAGCTGCACTCGTTTCTGATCACATATCTTACTGTACCCATCATTCATTCATACAGCAGGGCTCAGTGAAGATTCTACACCTCCACTTTGGTCTAAAAGGGCTCCTAATAAAAGAAGTAAAAAATGACTTCTTTAGAATTTTTTGGTGAAAATATTTTAAACAATGCTATTGTAGGCAGTGAGAAGCTAAAAAAAATCATTCTGACAAGAATATTGAGGTAAAAGTATGACTCATAAACAAAACCACTCTTTTGATTTTTCCTTCTTTTTATTAGGAGCCTTTTAGACAAAAGTGGAGGTGTATAATCTTCACTGAGCCCTGCTGTAGTAACAGTACTGCCAAACACATGAAGTCTAAACTGGATCTACATCGTACGACCATGAACACCTCACTGCATCCTGAAAATTTTGATTAAGGCACCAGGGGCGTGGTCAAAATGGGAGATACTACATTCTTGTCCGGTCATGTTCTCGCTATGAATAACATGTTCTCACTAGTTTCTTATGATGCGCTTGATCACACATGTAACCAGTGTTTTCTTATCAGATCACACCTCACACTTATTTAGCGACATCCACCTCATCTCCGGCAAATAATTATTATATGGAGTCTTGAGAGCAACTATACTATCAGTGACATATGGACTGGGGGTTGGGTTTGTTTACATCTTCATTTAGGGTTCGTTTCCAGGAGGTACAGTGGTGTAGAGGTTAGTGCGTCCGGCGCCCTCACATTAAGGTGGTCCTGGGTTTGATTGAAGGGCTCGGGTGTGTCTGTGTGGAGTTTGCATGTTCTCCCCGTGCTTGTGTGGGCTACCTCCAGGTATTCCGGTCTCTTCCACCTGTCCAATGACATGCACCTAACTGGCTGTTCCAGATTGCCCCTAGGTGCGAGTGAGTGTGAATGGTTATGTGTGTGTTGGCTCTGCGATGGGCTGGCGAGCTGTTCAGGGTGTACTCTGCCTTCGCCCAGATCCAGCTTCCTCCGCGACTCTATAAAATGCCTAAACCACAATCAGTTTGAGGGTTTGTTTGGCTTTACTTTTATCTTGCATATAGAGGTGTAAAGAATAAATTATAAAAATGTATATACATGACATTCGTGCCTGTGATGTTATATACAGTGAACATTTACAGTGGAAACCTTGGAATGTGGTGATGATGAACCTCCTTGTCTGGCTTGTCCTTGCCTGTAGTGTATATGACATATAGTGTTTGTGTAATAATATGTCCTTGTGTACAATAGAAGTTTGTCTATGTACATTTTCATGCTTTTGCTAAAAAGGTCTAAAGTTGATGTCAGCATCAGAGACAGCAGCTCGTGTTCATACCAAAAACTGTCCGAACGGAGAGCGCTAATAAATGTTTAAACTGAGTTTAGACTCTCACGAGAGCCTGAGGGAGTGGAAGGAGGGTGTTGTTTTTTCCGTAGTACATCTGTGCCTGTTTGCATCTGTTTTGTTTGTGTCCTTGTTTCCGTCATCCTACTGCACATATGACTACGTTTGTTTTATTTTTAATGAAGCAGCCAATGTTTTCTTCAATGAGGGAAAAACGTGTTCTTGAAACGTTGTCACGATGGCAGCCGGGTGCTGATTGTTTCTGAAGTGAGCAGTTGGTGTTGATGTTTATATGCTTGGCTCTAAGCTGGAAGTCGAGTCCAGCACCGAGTCTCAGCGTGACGTCTTCACAGCAGAGGGCCATCACTTTCAATAAAGTCCAGAGCTAACAAACATGTCCACCCACACGGTCATCTGTCATCCCAGACGTGCTAACAAAAGTGTTTATTCGAAAGGGTTGTGATGATATTTCCTCCCAAAGAGAGAATATCCATCTCTTCAAGCGCTGGGTGCGATTATGGTATAATGTGAATAACTTCTATATTTAAAGGTCAACTATGATGGCTGTAAGCCGCCTATTAGCAGAAATGGAATATACACTGCACAGCCAAAAAAAAGTCACACACTAATATTTTCATGGAGTACATTTAGATTTGACTTCAGCAAGCTAAAGCTTCATCTCCATGGCATTGTTGCTCCAGTTGGTCCGGTCGAGGCTCAGCAACATTAATGTGGCGATAAAATAAAGTCAGCTGATGACCTGAATGTACTGAACTTTGAGTGCTGATAGACATGCTGTTACTGTGGAACACTAATAGGAAACCATATATGAACTTTCACATGAGATGATTACCTTTGACGTTTTTGTTTTGAAAGTTTTGTTTGAGATAATTATATTGTTATAATATTGTTGTGTGATACTAGCGCTGAGTGGTATAATGCTGCTATCATGATGCATGTTGAATGATATTTTCTGATATTTTCTTTGATATTGTGGTTCTTTTCTTTAATTGTGGGGTCTTTTGTGTTTTCAAGCAGTTGAAAACATTCTTTTGCTAACACATTTCATTCAGTTTATAAAAATAAACAGATCTGGCCATCATGTTGATTGACTGACATCCTGAAGGAAACTTGTGTGTGTGTGTGTGTGTGTGTGTGTGTGCGCGCACGTCACAGGGCGACTGAACAGTGGCTGCCCCTCCCTCCTCATCGTCTCGGCCCCCCCTGCCCCCTCTGATGGAGCGAGTGAGGAAGATCAAGCGGCAGCTGTCCATGACGCTGCGGGGGGGCAACAGCGGGGACAAGAACATGACCGAGAGCATCAGCTCTCAGGACGCAGGCGCACACAGTGACTCTGGTACAGTGCCACACCCTCAACTTTCGAACCCACATCCGCGAAGTCATCACCATCATCATGCTCATTTCAGCTCTGCTTATACAGAGTCATACAACTTCACCAAAGATGCACTGATATTCAATTCGGATTGCCTAACAAAACATATTTTAGCTGTTACCTTTCTAGTTAATGAGCTTGCCGTATTATTAAAAGCTTATTAGGCATTATGCAAATTACTTATTTTTCTCATTAGCATTTCCAATTATATTTATGCTTATAAAATAAGACACGGACACATAGCTAGAACTGCAATATCTAAAACGTCCCAAAGCATCCAGGTAATTCATAATTCATTCCATTTTCAACTTCATCTGAAATATTACCCATAATGCCTGCTTTCTATTTTATCTCATGATGCCTGAAGTTTAGAGTTTGAAAGGCTGTGTATGCCTGATTCTTCACTAGTGAGGTTCATTAAATCTCAGTCTGCTGTTTGCTTTCCGACCAGTCAGCATGCGTTATTCCAGCATGGCTCTTTGATTCTGACCAATCATCTGCTTTGCTCTGGAAAAAACATTCATTCATCTGATGTTTTGTTGCTGACGCAGAAACGCAGATAGATAAAATGTTTTTGGAAATTTGAGCTTATTTGGTAATCGATGTGTGGTTGCCGTGACCTAAAATATGCCACCACATGATATTATATGATTGTAGACGAGTTGTAAACTTGTCAAAATGCTAAAACAGCCACTGAATTTAGTGCTAGCAATGAAAAACTGCAATATTTTTTTATTATTATTGTAGCGACAAACTGGTCTATATGTGGACTTTAAGACAGAGCAGTGTACGATAATAAGATTGGGACTATAACCGTATTAAAGACTCTAAGATTAGGAAGGCGATATTAACTCGCCGTATTACGTGTTGGAAATGATAAATCATGATGTCAGAGCATACAATGAGAAGTTGGGGTTATATTCTCTTTAGAATTCAGATGATGACTCGCCTCAGGTTGTTGTTTTATTGCTTCGCTTTGAAAGAGTGTGTGTGTGTGTATGTGTGTGTTTTTAATAAAGCCATCTTACTGTGGCATTGTGCCAAATAATAGCCAGGCCAAGCCCATTTCACTTCATGATGAATTGCTACTCTTATTTTTCATTAGCATGACATGAAACGACGATTTGTGACGGCCTGAAAAATCTGAGCTGAAAATAAAATTATGAAAGCAACAAATGAATTGAAACCCAATTGTACATCCCCTGTTTTTGGCATTGCTGATTTTATTCAAATGTTATTTATTGTTTTATTTATTTTTATTAAGAAAAAGCAGTTTTGTGTAATTTATTTAAATATTTATGATTATAATTATTATTTTTTGCTGGATGTAATGCATGCTTTAAGAGCGCGTGGGTTTTTCCCTGTTGATTTGGTTTGTTTTTAATTTGCTGTTTCCCCTCTTTTTTTTTTCTCCACCCCCCCCCCCTTTCCTGATGTGTCTTCCCTTTTCCCTTTATTTCTTCATCATCATCCATCTTTCTCCTCCCATCTTTCCTTGTTCATTTTTATCACTTTTTATCCTTCACGCTCTCTGTCTGTCCGTCCGTCCATCCGTCCGTCGTCTCAAATTATGGCCTGTGTGTTTATGTTCCTATCCCTCTGTACATCTCCACGGGCCCTCCCCTCCCTTCCTGTCATCCCCCGTGTGTGCTCCTCTCTCCTCTCCTCTCCCTCTCTCCCAGAGGCCATGCCAGGTGGGGGTAGTGCCACTCTGCGTGGTTCAGTGAGAGGAGCGGGCGGCTCATTCAGCATGCACTCGCTCCTGCAGTCCTACAGCAGCGCCCTGCACCGGCCGCGCAGCCTGGGCCGCAGCCTCAGCTCCTATCTCAACCACACCACACGCCTCGGTAGACACTCACACTCACAGCCTGCAGCACACTTCTCCAACTTGTCTGTGCACATATACTCAGACATGCCTGCACATAATATATCTATATGCACCCTATAAATAAAGGCCATTACCTCAGCCCCAACTCCTTCCACTGTCAGATATAAATCTCCTACACACACACACACACACATGCACAAGGATGAGTGATGAGGACAGGAATAGAGTGGAGAGCTACACTGCAGATTCTGGATGTGTTAAATAACAGCAGCACTTAAATCACAGCACATCCTTGACTTTTCTCTGCCAAAAACACCCCAGTATTCAACTGAAATGTGATGACAAGCAGTAGGGTGCCAGGTGTTTTTCCTCTTTTAAAATATTTTTAGGACTAGGAAATGCAATCAGATTATTACTTGATGATGAGGACGATGGCTCCTTGAGACTGGTGGTCTGTTCCTCAGAAAAGGACAATAAAGTTGTGTGCGTGTTGGGGGGGGGGGCTCCTTATTTTTATAAATACAAACGTTCTTACCATCAAATGGTTGAATTTCAAAAGTTTTTGCTTTTTGGGGAAAGACTCGCAAATGAACGGAAGAACCGGCCGGCTAGGGTTGGCTTTAACCTAGCATGGAGTCGGCTCAGGGCACGCAATGCTCACCGAACCAAGTCCCTCATGGTTAAATATGTCAAATATAAACTACAAATATCTTGTTTAAGTCTGTAGTTTGGTTTTTTGGCTTAGGTTCTCGTGTTGTATATACTAAAACATTTACAGGCCAATTGATTCAGAACATACAGAGCGTTCAAACAGAAATATAATAAAATATTGTGGATAGTACAAAGGAAAAAAGCAGGCTTAAATTTACATGAAAAAAAAAATTGGTACTAGGTACACAATCAAAGTAGTTTAATTAGACCTACATTCATATTTATGGCATTTGGCAGATGCCCTTGTTTAAAACGAGGTACATTTATATTTAATTTATGAAAATAAAGGGTTAAGGGCCTTGATCAGGGACACAACAGTGGCAGCTTGGTGGTACTGGCGCTCAAAACCCACAACCTTTTTATGCCTTAACCACTGAGCCACCACTGAACCTGTACACCCAGGCATACATAAGTGTATACTACATAACTGCTCGTTGGGAAACATGCACATTTATTGGTTGTGCTTTTCACATTTATTCTACTTAATTAGAAGAAAATCTTGAATCTGTTCTCACTCAATTATAACATACATGCAATATTCATATAACTATGTAATACAATAGGATACTTTTTTTTCACTCTGAGCTGTTGGTACTTTGCGGCAGCTGATTGTGTGTCGCCAACAGTGGAGATACAGTGTGCCCTCTGCTGGATTCACTACACCACAGGAACCCATAATATGGTTTAAAATCCATCTTCCATCCTTCCGTTTCTTTTTTCCATTTATCGAGCGACGATAAATAATATAGGATGATAATATCTTGCTCGTGCTAATTTATTGCTCGAGTTTAAAGCTTTACAACGTTTAGTGCACATCTGGAGGAAGGATCACTATTTCAGCTTATCGAAGCAAAATAAATTGCATATTGTTTAAATGTGTTTTTAGACAATAAGCAATCAGTTCAGAAGTGATTTTGCGAGTCATGTTTAGAGTTTTTGGCCAACTATGTTGTATCATCTGGGCGAAGTAGCTCTTCTGTGCGGGAGGTGGAAGTGAGGCAATTGAATACAGCGTGTGTAGGTGAGTGAGTGTATGTGTGCATGAATGAGAGAGAGCAAGCAACGGGCGTGTGTGTGTAAGAGAGAGGGAGAGAGTGACTGTGTGTGTGTGTGTTCACTCAAAAGGCCAAGAGAGATAATGTGTGTTCATGTGTGTATAAAAGAGAGGAACTACTTTGACTGGCTTGGACACGCACACACATGGTCGATATGGCGACCAAGGAAATAAGCCAATTTTTTTTTTAAAGATCAAGAAGGCATGTTGATGCCTGATTCATGAATAAGTATGCATTTTTTTTGTTGTTGTTTTTTGAATGTTTTAATGTATTGCAATGTTGTTTTTTCCCTTTGTGTCTGGCGACTTGCTGAATTGCGACGTCTATTTTAGGATTAGTCCCAAACTGATCTGTGCTCCTATAGCCTTTAACCCGTATCTCCATAGGGTGTATAATAATGTGCGCCCTCTTGAGTGCACTTATTTCAAGGGGTACTATGTTTGGGGCATAGTGTAAGTGGGCTTAGCATTGGTGAGCACAGAAACTAGATTTCTGATCCATGTTTATTTGTTTTAACACAAATTAAGAGTACCAACTTGGCGAAGAAAAGGCTTGTTTAACTAAATTACATGACCCCATTCACTTTTTCTTATATTACCATGTTACGCTTGCTGTGTTTGCAGCCTCAATAAAGCTCAGTTAACAAGAGAGAGAGTGAAAGAGAGAGAGCTGTTGGCTTGTCGCTTTGCATCTATGAGACAGCATGTGAAACTAACACAGCATTGTGTCTGGATTCTAGTATGAACAAAACAGAAATATTGAAGCTGGTGCTGTAAGAAACTGAGCCACAGCCACAGTCCTGCACTGATTATATTCCGTTGTTCTGATTGGCTGAAGTGAGGTTGATTATGCTGATTGATTTGATTGGTTATATTGGGGTTGTTTAAAGGCTGTTCCTAACTGAATCCTCTGGCATTTTTGTTCTTGATGGCATAACTCTGTGTAAAATATGTGGGTTTATTTAAAAAAAAAAAAAATTGTTTTGCTTTTGAAAGTTGAAAAAGTGACCTTTACTCTAGGTGAGCATTAAATCATATGCTTTCTTTACCTTTGTACATAATGCACTTATCTATACACCACACTGCAACGCTATGTCTGTTCAGATCCCACCGCCTACTTAAAGGGTAATGTTTATTTCCCTTACATTGTTTTACCATACTAAACTATAACTTGTTATTGACGTACTTTCTTACATTAGATACATTAAATATCACTTTTTAGCCTGGTCAGCTTTCCAGGAAACTGAATGTACATCTCTACAACACACTGAAGCTTTTACTGCCACTGGGTTAGCTAACGTATTTATCATTTGTCCACCTGTGGGCTTGTTGATCATTCCAACACCGATGTCCTTTGCAGTGCTGATATTGCAGAAAGCTGAAAAATGCTAATGAGCCCTTTTGCATCTTGTGAGGATTTTTCTGACCTCAGGAGTACCCTGTAAGTTCTACCCAACCCCATGTTCATCTGTGTGCGTTTTTGTATGTGCACTCACAGAGATCGTCCATGAGGATGTAAAGATGGGCTCCGACGGAGAGAGCGATCAGGCGTCTGCCACCTCTTCCGATGAGGTGCACAGCCCGGTCCGCGTGAGGATGCGCAACAACGCGGGGCGCAAAATTTCCACTGAGGTACTCTGGCACCACCCCCAAACTCCTCAGAGTTCTCAGAGTGATGGATGTGGTGGTGATGGGCAAATATAAAGATGTTATTGTTTTCCTTAGAGATGCACATGAACAGCTAAGCAGCGGGGCGCGCAATAAAATGATGTGTTGATGCACACTGACAGATGGCTGTAGAAAAATTTTACTGATTCACAGTGGAATTTGTTCTTCCACTCTAATTCTGAGTTGTTAGGGTTGACTCAGTGGTTATTTTGTAGGTTAATAATCATTTAGTTAATATAATTATCATTTAAAAGCTTATCATCAGAGTGAGTGGATCACAATGTTGATTGCAGATATGAACTGCAATTAAACATTTAAGATTGTGCGTGTGTGTGTGTATGTGTGTGTGCGTGCGCATGCATTTTGGATCTTCCCAAAGGACATAAATAAGAGGCTGTCTCTGCCAGCTGACATCCGACTCCCAGACGGCTACCTGGAGAAGTTCAGTCTGAACAGCCCGCTGTTTGATAAACCACTGAGCAGACGGCTGCGTAGGGTCTCTCTGGTAACAAAACTTCTGATTTCTCTTTCTCCCTCTCCCCCCCTCGACTCACTGGTATTGGGTTTTAAATTTTTGATTTTGTAAACACTGAATGTTAAGAGAAAAACATCCCCCGTGCTCAGTTTTAGACTCCCCTCCCCTGCTCTGAGGTTATCTAATGTCATAAGGTGACGCAGGATTGCTCAGTTCGAAGAAAGCATGACGTGTGGTTCACAGGAAAGGCTAGACTGAGAGCAGTCACCTGTACAGGCGTGGCTAATTTACATTTATGGCAATCGGCAGACGCCCGAGCAACCTACATAAGTGCTTTGAAGTCAATATCAGTGCATAAATTCTGATACTGGTTCACTAGGACACAGGCTAATTATACTATCAGCCAAAACTCTGGGTTATTTATCGATTGATTGATTGAGTGATTGATTGATTGATTGTACCCCCAGATACAGAATCTATTCATTCATTCATTCATTTTCTGAACCGCTTATTCCTACTTAGGGTCGCGGGGAGGCTGGCGCCCATCTCAG
>JAOUQZ010000030.1:13573476-13585522 GCA_028564935.1 Neosilurus hyrtlii
GCACAGGGAGAACATGCAAACTCCACACAGAAACGCCCGAGCTGGGAATCGAACCCAGGACCTTCTTGCTCTGAGGCACTGCGCCACCATGCCACCCGATACAGAATCTAGAAAATGGTAAATATACATTATATATTGTATAGTAAAATATAATATTTACAGTATGCAGTTTTGGAACTTTTTGCAGTATTTAAAGACATCCTGTAACTAAGGGCATTAAAATTTACATTTTTATGCATCAAGCTTAAATAGTTCAAAAGTTATGGCATATGGAATGTCCTAGTTTTTTTTCTATTGCACTTGTTTTTATGGCCCCGATATCTCAGAGACTAACAGATACAAGCCTGAAATTTTGCACACTGTTTACTTCTTACCTTGGCACGCCCATCAATCTGTAATAGGGTAAATGTGGACTCATCAGATCACATGACCTTTTTCCATTGCTTCACAGTTCAAACTTTATGCTCCCTAACAAACTGAAGCCTGAAGTGTTCTCAACTCTCAGCAGTTTAGTACCAATCCTGTGAACTCTAATTACCTTAATTTTGTGGAAATGCTCTTAATTTCACTATTAAACATTGCCATACATTCTACTGACCTTTAAAAAAAAATGTAACTGTTTATGAGATGAGATTTTTTTTTCTGTACACATTTCTTGTATGAAGTTCAAGGCTCAGTTCTATCCTTCAGGTTTTAATAATGCATTGGACGGTTCTTAACCCAGTTTCAGCAATTTCTTTGGTTATTTTCTGGACTTGATGAAGGCCAGTAATTTGACCTTTCAGAAATGCAGTCACTAACATGGTGGTTTCAGAATTGGGAAGCTGCTCACTGCATCAATTATGATTACAAGTATTCTTGCCAGATTATACTTTATTCACTGCAGTGATTATCCAATCAAGGGCTCTTAGGCATTTGCTTTAAAATACGTAATTAAAAATCTAAACGGTGACTTTTTTTGACCAGGCAGTGCTTCTGTATTTTAATGCAAATGCCTGAATTCAATGGTAATATTTATATTCATGATTCTGGTCCTCGAGCACCTGTGGGCTGTTTGTTTTCCCTGCTCTATTCTCATATCGGCTTATTAACAAGCACTACATGAGGCTAAATGGGTGTTGGAGAGTAGGCTAGCATTAAATCATGTGTTTTAGCAGGAGTACCAAAATGGTGGAGAGGGATTAAAGGTCCAGGAATGAACAATGTTTATCCTAGTGTACTTAAATGGATTTGTTTTTAGAGAGTGTTATATCAGTTGTTTATAATACACACTGAGTGTACATGTGATGCACAGATATGTTGAAGTATACTATTCTGGTGTTTAAATATAAGGTAAATTGAGATATGTTGCTAAATTTCATCTAGGATTAAGATGTGAATTTTATAATGTATGGTGATTATCTTCAGAGTGATTTTTACAGGCTGCACTCAGGATTTGTTGACAGATGCTCATCGCTTTGTGCATTAAATGAGTTGTGTCATGATTACACAAATTAAGTTGCCAAAAAGTCATCGTCCAAATATGTCATGAATGTCCAAAATACTTTCTATATTTGTTACTTATCCTTAAAATACTTGTCCTTAAGCATGTAAATCAAAAGCAACTGAGAGTTTTTGAGCCCAATATGGAAATGGATTGCAACATAAATTTTTGGAAATCTTGTTGTGTTGAACAGTTTAGAAATATTGCGAACACCCCTAACAAACTTAATATAATATAAACATTTAGGCACTGTCTCAAAGCGGAGCGCCGAAAAAATGCTACACGGTTTCAATGTGAATTTGTTTTGATGATGCCATCGATGATGTAATGTCAAGTAACCATCATGTTATGACCGCCCCCTCCCCAAAGTTTTGATTTTGTCTGAAATTGTTACTCTATTGAGAAGATTTCTTTAATGGAAACCCGATATCATCACAGGGTAGCGAGATTCCAGTCCACTAGATAGGTTTACTTCCGTAAGCACGTTATACTCGCCAGAAACATCATGCGCTTCCACAATGTGATTGGGTTAAAAACCTTTCTATGTAAATGAATAATGCATTGTGCGGCAGTCAGAGTTTATTTTGCCAGCTAAAAACAAACATACCTACTGCATATGGCACACAGGATTCTGTATACGCTTTTAAAAAAATGTATTTTGTTTATTTAAAAAGTGTATTTTTATTATTTTTTTTAATTTAAAAAGTGTATTTTATTTTATGGCTTGAAATACATAACAGTTTGCAGAGGAAGATAGAGTAGTAGAAGTTACCTTCACTCAGACTTTCATTCCTATTATTACGGATATATAGCAGCATGGGAAATATCACCATTGGGTTCCCATGTGTACACGTACAGACGTTTTCTTTAGTATGGTGCTTCACTTACGTGGAGCTCCGCTATAAACCGAATTCATGTCTAGTATCGTAGTATCATATCCTAAACCAAATTTCCATCTATATAAATGGTTGTCTTGTGTTGTCACACCTTTTAAAATTTAAATTTGCTTAACACAACCATGACTCCGCCCCTTTAATCTGTGGATTAATTGCACTGATGATGTACAGTAACTCAATGGGATTAGGAGTCGGGCTAATGCTGTTTTTGTTTTCAGTCAGAAATTGGTTTTGGGAAGCTGGAAACCTACGTGAAACTGGACAAGTTAGGAGAGGTACGTTTTTCTGACTTTAACTCTCCAATAAATATTGTATTTTCTGGATTGCAAGGAATTGCTTTTGTTCACCCCTATAGTGGATGCTCAGATTTACTATACTGTAAAGTAGACGGTGTATATGGGGT
The DNA here is from genome assembly GCA_028564935.1 of Neosilurus hyrtlii. NCBI lineage: Eukaryota > Metazoa > Chordata > Actinopteri > Siluriformes > Plotosidae > Neosilurus > Neosilurus hyrtlii. The sequence continues at coordinate 13,576,259 of JAOUQZ010000030.1, forward strand.
CATTTTAAATTTCTAAACGGAGACATCTAAATTCAGTGCCTTGCTGGATTCCACAGTAGCTGGGCTCTGAAATGATCAGCACTGCTGTATTTTGCACCAGCCAAGTGTAAAGGGAATTTGGTTCCACTTCTTGGCCAGGTACCATGTAAACTAGAAAATGTCTCAAATTATCGATTGGATGAATGCCATCACCTCAAAGTCGTCCTCTAAAACCTTTTAGTAACAGTGAGTGTACAGTATGCTGCATTCGCTTTTACTTTTCAGGGAATAGCACAGTGATGTATACTACAGGTGTATATAGCCTTTAATGCCATATACCCTACATGTATACTGTGCTATTATAAAACTCAGCCCCAGGAAACATCTTTGACCTGAAAAGTTACTTTGATTTTTGCTAAGGAATAAAGTTAATGCAATGTGTGCATTAAATAGATTTGCTTCTTTGTATTTTTTAGTATGTAAGAATCTTAGGGCAGTTTGGTCATGCAGTGGTTTGGACGTTCAATTAAATTCTGTGTGCAGCTAAAGCTGCGTCCACACAGGAAGTGATGGACCCATGCAAGGTCAATGGAAATCAGCGAAATGAGCGATGAGGGGCGATATTTTCTCATGGGATGCGAAGTAGGCGGTCAAAGAGTTCAGTTAAGCTTGTCAGGCTGAGTTTATACCTATGGGTTTGGGCTTTTTAGTGGCAGTGAAAGAGAAATTTTATACAGTGATGTACATCACTTTAGGTAAGAACTGCATACAAGAGTGAAGTCCACATATTATTGAATATATTGTGTTAAAATATACAGTAGTGTTGCGGTATTTCATCACTAACTCACTAACTTTTTTGTTTTATTACGTAAGTGTGTTTTGAAGACCTGTTATTAATAATTATAAAAAATAGTAATAAATGTTATTATATATCCATAAGGTTAAATGACCTTTTTAATGATGTATAACTCCTTTTCAGGGCACGTATGCCACGGTGTATAAGGGTCGCAGTAAGCTAACTGATAACCTCGTGGCTCTCAAGGAGATCCGTCTAGAGCACGAGGAAGGAGCTCCCTGCACTGCCATCAGAGAGGGTGAGTCCGTCTTTCCTAAAATCACATCAACACGAACGTTATCTGCCATTTTGGTGCCAAAATTCACATAAGCTTTTTACTGAAGAAGGAAGTGACCGAAAATTAGCGTTAAAAACAAATTTCAGAGACAAATAAAAATCAAGCAGAACTTTAAGTATAAAGTTTATTTTTAATATTTACAATACATCACTACTGCATGGTCCAAGCACATCACCGACTTCAGTGAACGGGGCGGCACAGTGGAGCAGTAGTTAGCATGTTCGCGCAGAGTCGGCTGAGATGGACGCCCGCCTCCCTGCGACCCTAATTAGAAATAAGCGATTTAGAAAATGAATGAATGTATTTTCAGTGAATGTTCACATTCATTCTTAGCATTTAAATGGTGATTACACAAAAAACCTAATAGACACAATACACTATACACAGGATTCAATGGGTGTTTGTTAGATCTGTATCAGGAGAATCATTTCTAAATGTTTTAATTCATACAGTAGTTCACAATTTGTTTCATTCTTTAATCCTCTTCTCTCCCCCCCACCCTCTCTCTTTCTCTCTCACACACCAGTGTCTCTGTTAAAGGATCTCAAACATGCCAACATTGTGACTCTGCATGACATCATCCACACCCAGAAGTCTCTGACACTCGTGTTTGAATACCTAGTGAGTCATGTGCATACAAATAGAGGACTAAAGGCATCTAACACTGCTATACACACACACACACGCGCACACACACACACACACACTTTGGCCATTAACATACAGTATGACTAACAGGTCTGTTTATTAAATTGACATATACTTTTGTCCAACGCCGACATGCCTATGTAAGCTGCATTCATTCATTAAAAAACTGAGTTGCTTGAGTAGTTACCATGGCGATTAAATGACACCACTTCAAAGTTCTTGAGTGCCACCAGGTTTAGTTTTGGTGCTGGAACAAACCGAGACCTGGCAGTACGTACCAGAATGCACTTTTATTTATTTGTAACCTTAATCCAAAAAGAAAACACGTAGGTGGTGCTGGGATTTCGACCCCTTAGTCAATTCTATCCACTTGGTAGCCATCTTGCCGGTGCTCCTTGGCGACAGTTTCCACGCTGATATTGACTTGAATGTGGAGTGACCCCATAAACTAGAAATTGGTCTACAGTGTGTTTTGAACACAGAATATTAATTTATCAATGCGATTCAAATCGTCCAAAATAGGCCAAATGTTTTATGCTAGTATCTTAACCAATAAAATATTGGCTCATGCTCCTGAGGGGCGGGACTTTCTCAGTACAGCCGCCATTTTGTTGAGCATTACACACTCGGATTTGAAGCCTTTACTGTTCGTCTAAAGCAGCATAAGAGAAAAGTCATAAGACCGCGTCGGCTTTTAATACTCGTTCCTAGCACAGAGACGACTACGCTAACATCGCTGTACCCATTTTAATGCATGATTGCATGGTGTGTGCTGACACTCCTCCTCCTTCCCATCCTGACTCTTATTTTTGTGCTGTTCAGGATAAAGACCTGAAACAGTATCTGGATGACTGCGGGAACTCCATCCACATGCACAACGTGAAGGTGAGAGTTACTGCAGTGCTCCACTTTACAGCTCTGTTTTTCACACCGATGTCCTGAGAGGCTAGTGGGTGGATGTCTGAGAATAAATCGGGGTGGTGTTTCGACAGATGATGGTTTATGTGTTATACTCTACTGTATGTGCTGTGTAAATACTGTATATGATATTGTGTGTGTGTGTGTAGCTCTTCTTGTTCCAGCTTTTGAGAGGACTGAGCTACTGTCACAGACGCAAAGTCCTCCATCGAGATCTCAAACCCCAGAATCTCCTCATCAACGACCGTGGGGAGCTCAAACTGGCTGACTTCGGTCTGTACCACCACGCACGCATTCACACGTGCACGGAGAATTATATCATCCACACTCAGACAAATTAAACGTGTTTAAAATAGGCTATTGCACTGAAATGCATTAAATCAGGTCCACTCAGGCTTCCACTAAGTCCACTGAGGACTTCCATGACTACAGGCACTTTGCTCTGGCGTTCACATGAACAAGCCATTTAACGACGTTCCTTTTGCTGAAACTATGATTCCAGAGGCATTTTCTGAATTATATCCAAATGAAATACGATGAGGCAAAGCAGTTAATCCAAACAATAAAAATCCAGCAAAATCTTCGAACTAAAAATGAAAGCTAAGCTATACATTTATACACTGAAAGTGAGGTGGACATCGCTGAATGGTCACTGAGACAGAACATAAAGGGGACTCTTCAGTGATATCCACCAAGTCTGAGGTGAATAATTGTGTTAGAATATCCTCCATGGAGACATAAAAAAGCAAACTAAAGCAAGAATTTTATGGCTTATATTTTGATTTTTAATTGATTTTAAATTGAACGATATGTGCCGAAGGCAAAGGTGGATGTTGGTGGATATAGCTGAGTGTAGACTACATGTGATTTGATTGGTCCTTCATCAGTGTTTAAAAAAAAAAAATTATCCCATGTTAATATTGCTTAAATCTGACACACAATTTGTCACTGTCTCTACGAGTAAGCGGCGTCATCATCACACTTTAAAATGAAAAGAACAAAAAAATATAAAAACCTTATTGTGGTTTATTCTTCTCATTTTTTTCTCAAAACCATTCACACTTCCATTGGCGCCTAGGGGCAATTTGGAACAGCCAGTTAGTTTAATGTGCATGTCTTTGAACTGTGGAAGGAAACCAGAGTGCCTGGAGGAAACCCAGGCAAACCAGCCTTTCCACACAGAAATGCCAACGTTGAGCCCGTGTGTCAAACTCAGGACCTCTTAGCCATGAGGCCAGCATGCTAACCACTATGCCACAGTGCCACCCATGTAGCTGTATTGAATACATTATTAAGTGACGTCCACCTCGTCAATAAATATACATGTAAATCGATCAGATTGTGCTGTTCCAGTGTAGTAAATAAGATATAAAATTATAAGATATAAAAAGGAGTTTGATGTGTATGTGTTTTACATCCAAGTGTAAACAGGTACATTTTGGCTGTTCTATCTCATAGCAGAATTTAAAAAGACAGACATGGTTACAGTTGTGCCGTACCCTGTTTTTTGCTGTGGCGAGATATGAAACTGCTAGTGATATCTTTGCTATGGTTTTCAGATAAAGAACTGCATTTCTGTCCCATCCACCAATATACTAGGATTTTTGTACTTTTTGTCTTTCTGCTAGAATGTTCTTTTTAGCATATCTGCAGCTGTGCCACCCGAGTGTGATCATGTGGTTGTACTTTCTGTAACAATCGCCACAAGTCTCCTTTCTGATTGTTTTTTTTTCCCCGCATCCATAGGCCTCGCTCGAGCCAAATCGATTCCCACCAAGACTTACTCGAATGAAGTGGTGACACTGTGGTACCGCCCACCAGACATCCTATTGGGCAGCACAGATTACTCCACCCAGATTGACATGTGGTCAGTAGCAGTGTGTTGATGCATTTTTTGATTTGAGTGTTGGAGGAATAAGTAAATTACTCTCGGCTAACGTTATTTCTCCGGGTGGATTTGGTGCAGGGGCGTCGGCTGCATCTTCTACGAGATGGCTACGGGGCGGCCGCTGTTCCCAGGATCCACGGTGGAGGAGGAGCTGCACTTTATCTTCAAACTGCTAGGTACTGCGATTCTCATTTCCCTTCACTCTCCACCTCTCACTCTGCAGGTCCTGGCAATAAATCAAACAGTTTCTACTCGATCCTTACCTTTTGAATGTCTGTGTGCGGTATTTATAATTCTTCCTGCTGCTTCTCTCAGGGACACCTACAGAAGAAACCTGGCCTGGAATAACCTCCAATGAAGAATTCATCTCCTACAACTACCCCCGTTACCGTGCCGACTGCCTCCATAACCACACCCCTCGGTAAAATAAGAGATTGTTTCATCTTTGCTTAGTACAGCACACAGTCTTAAAGTTGTTTTTTTTAGAATACAGTGGTGCATAAGTTTGTGCTGATTGATTTGGCAAATGGTTTTATTCATTCACTTATAAATCTGATCTAGAAAAAATTTTTATGGTATGATCAGTTCAGCAACACTGTCAGAGTTCCCTGAGTATGGCGAAGATCGGTGTCTGACTTTTACTTCCCTCATTTTGTCTTAAAGGCATAGGATTAGGGATCATGATGGAAGTCTATCACACCCAGAGCGATGTTGTGCATTTGTTCATGAAATAATTAGACCACTTATGAATATATTGCTGTGAGCATAGTTTTGGGAGAGCTAATGTACCTTCCTTTCTGAGTCCTTCTGTTTGGCAGTTTGTGAATGTAATCCTGACCACGCCAGTGCACGGATTTTCACCAGCCTTGGTGGGGACACTACCCTGCCCAAGTCCTGGAGATGATTTGATTTTGGAATGTCAGGGTCAAAGGAAAAAGTCAGAGCAGGGTCACACAATTTTGTAGATACACTGTTTATAACACCAAAATGAGTGCTGGTGGACATGCTGTTACTGTGGAACTCTAATAGGAGACCTTGTATAGACAAATCTATTCCGACCTTCAAAGGTCAAACCCAGCCATCTTGCCAAACGAGACATTTTATGCTAAGTCTACGTACTATAGAATGAGCTGTAATATGTCTGGGTTTGACCAGGTAATCGTCTCATCTAAAAGTCTAGTTTTATTTTTTGATTTCGATATACTGTATTAATCGCACAAGGGAAATTTGGCTTCTGCATTCAACCCATCCAAAGTGAGCGTACGCACACACACACACACACACACATTACGTCAGCAACGGTTCCATTAACAAGATAAAGGATGGATGTAGAATATGGACAAGGACAGGAAAGAATGTTCTCCTAAGATGACGTTAGCAGAACATACTCACAGATCTAAAGTATAATCAGAAATGCTTGCGTCTGCAGAACAAAGACCTAAGCTGTATTACTCATAAGAAAGGACAGAGAAAATAAAAGATGATAAAATAGAGAGAATAATATTACAAGAATAAAGAAAATGAGAACAGAAGAAAAAGATGGAATCTCGCACTATGGTTCAATGACTAAAAGCTAGTTTACCAAATTCAGATGTCACTCTAATAGGAAACCAGAACAGCATTCGTGGAGCTTAAGGTGCTTCTCCATGGATAATGAAACAAATAGGCTTATATGAGAACTTGTTTTAATTACCAATGTTTTAGTCTTACTATATGTTTTACAGTATGTAGATGTGCCCAGAAACAAAAACAACCAAAAGTATCTTTTAAAGAATTTACAAAATGGCTGAGGTTTTCTTTTCACAGTCACATAAGGTCAAAGGTAATGGTCTCATTTGAAAGTCAATATGGTTTCCCAGGCCTGGAATTTCAAATAAATATGCTCTTAGCCAGCAGGGTCAGTAAGGTAAACACAAATATAAGTCCTTCACCATATTTACTGGCCAGCAGGACTAGTGATTTTCACATTCTGCTGGCCATTAATATTATTGAAATCCAATAAAAATTAAAAACAGAAAGTCTAGTTTGTGCTTAAGTTTTTTATTGCATAGGATGCAGTTGACTTTTCAACAGAATACGTGTCTTTGACAAAAACTCTACTCAGTCTCCATTGCAACACTCTTCAATTATAATAATAATAATAAACCATGAAGGTTCCATTTTATATACAGTACCATGATATGCAATTAATAAATCAGGAGTATGAAACATAGATAAATATGTTTTATACTTTTAAATTTATACTTAATCCCCCACTCTCAGGTATATTGAGTAACTGTATAGTATATGGGCAGGAGGGGGGCCCTGTATGCTAGAGCACGACGTGCATTCACGGATATATAGTCTAGTAGTAATTTGGATTTGTAAGAGCTAAGAACTTTATGAAATTATTAGATATATAAAATCTTACGACAGTGACCATGGAGTGTACATATATCGCGTAGTTTAGTCTTATGAGCCGTACAAACCTGTAGGTGATGCATTGTGGTGATCTGGAAGTGTGACCGTGGCGGTACTAGAGTAGTACAATCTTCCAATTGGGCTCCAGATGAAGTGGGACGATCCGACAAGTTTTCCATTTCATACACAAGCCAACGGAAACCTTCTTCCCATTTCGGCAGTTACTGGCGTTACGTCTGTTTGCGTTGTGCTCCTCTTCTTTCACACTTTGGCGCCTTAAATGAACTTCCACATTATTTATTGAGTTTATCTGCAGCAATATGGAAGGAAGCCAGTCCTTCGTAGGACAAACTACTGAGCAACATGACTGGTCAATTCAGGTTCACTCAATGACAATGAAAGAGAGCGCTCATTATCCGACTTGACAAGTTGCATATCGATATACTGAATACTAATTCCGCTTATGGCATTCTCGCTCAGACGAACTGATACATATGAATACTCGCCCCATAGTATTTGCAGAGAGGACAAGTAATTCTCGAATTCGCTGATCATATTACTCATCCTAAATATTTTTTAATCGCCTCGGGTGAGCATTAAATTCCATACCTGGTATCCTATTAGTGTTCCATAATAACAGCATGTCTCCCAGCACTTGTCTCAAAGTTAAAAGCGCTCTATCTCCGAAAACCTGCCCTTTCTCTGACCTTGACCTTTGACTTTAACATTACAAAATTTTTATTATCTCTGGGAGTCGGGTAAGGAAGTGACCCCCACCATGTCTGGTGAAAATCCATGCATGGTTGTGATCAGTGGTCAGGATTTGGTTACAAACTGATTGCAATTAAAATACCATTACGAAAACGTTGTTGGGGTGGAGCCACACGAAATCTTTGATTTATTAATAAGTTAGAACTATATCTTTAGTCCCCCGGATTTTGCGCGAGGTAGACCTTCAGTGTTTCCTGGCTATTTAAAGCCCCGAAGCAAATGTCAGACAGCTCACACATCATGACTGATGGACTCTTCTCAGCGTTAGTGGTAAAGAAGTATATTATATTTCCCTCCTGACTCTTCCATTAACCTTTGAACTCCACAGCATTGCCGTCATGTCAGTTTCAATCTCTGTGTCTGTGACTCTTTCTGTCCCATCTTCAGGCTGGACAATGATGGAGTGGACCTCCTGTCCAAACTGCTGCAGGTACACCACTTGTACTGATGTCTCTAATAAAGAAAGATCGTTTTGATTAAGCAGTTATTATTACAGAGCTGAAATCTTATTTAAAAAATCCAGTTAATCAGGTTCCTGTTTGTGGATTGCTGATGTAATATCGATTTGGCTGCTAATGTAGTACAGCACTGTTGACACTGACCCAGGTGAAACACTAGACTTACCTGTGGATTACTTTCATGATGAAGTGCTGTATGATATAAAAGCCTGTTCTTTGTATTTAAAGAAAATGAATAATGTTTTAAGTTCCTTTATTAGTTAGCATGGAGTCATTATTTTTGGTTGTGTGTGTGGACATGTTTTTATTGTTCCTGCAATGGTGTTTCAGTTTGAAGGAAAGAAGCGTATATCTGCAGAGGAAGGGATGAGACACTCGTACTTCCACTGTCTGGGAGAGAGAGTTCTCACACTGCCTGATAGTAAGCGCACACGCACACACACAAACACACACACACACACACACACACACACACACACACACACAGACTAGTAGTACTAGGGTGAAAGAGAGGGGTATTGGAGGTTTTAAATTAACCTCAAAATGCCCCACGCCTCCTTCACTTGAACTCATATGCAGAGGCTGCTCCTCCTTCACTGAGGGTGGCAGTTTAAAGGCCACGCCTCCTTCACTTAGAATAATGGCAGAGTGATGGTGCAAAGGTCACACCTTTACTTGACCATTTACAAAAGCCACACCTCCTTCACTAGGAGTGACAAACAGATGCCACTCCTCCCTCACTGAAATTGACATCTCAAACGCCAAACCTTTACTCTGTCACAGCACAAAGCCCACACCTCCTCCACTTAGAGTGATAGCACAAAGGCCACACCTCCTTCATTTAGAGTGATAGCACAAAGGCCACACCTCCTTCATTTAGAGTGATAGCACAAAGGCCACACCTCCTTCACTTAGAGTGATCGCACAAAGGCCACACCTCCTTCACTTAGAGTGATCGCACAAAGGCCACACCTCCTTCACTTAGAGTGATAGCACAAAGGCCACACCTCCTTCACTTAGAGTGATAGCACAAAGGCCACACCTCCTTCACTTAGAGTGATAGCACAAA
>JAOUQZ010000030.1:13588842-13607103 GCA_028564935.1 Neosilurus hyrtlii
TGTGTGTGTGTGTATATGTGTGTGTATATATATATATATATATATATATATATATATATATATATATATATATATATCCCTTACCCTCTCTCCCTGTCCCTTGCTGTCTTTTCTCACTCTGTCTCTAATGTGCTCTCTCTCTACCTCTCTCTACCTTTTATGCTGCTTGTTTTCTGTTCTTTCTTTCTTTCTGTGCACATGCCCATCTCTCTCGCTCTTGTTCTCTCTCTGTGCACCTTGCCTGCTCTCTCTTTTCTCTCCGTCCCTCTTGCTTCTTTCTGTCCCTCTTGAGCTTTTCTCTCTATCTCTCTCTTGCACTCTCTTCCCCATCTCTTTCACACACACACTTCTTTATCATATGTGTTGCTTTGCTGTTCCAGAGCTTTTGCAAAGATGCCTAAGGTTCCGGGACTCGTTAGGTACAGTACTATTCATCAGTGCTGTCTGTCCCTGCACTCTTCTGTTTTCTCCCTGCTCTCTCCATTCCGACACTCTATCGTTCCACACATTCATCCTGACTGGCTGTACAGTCAGAGTCAGTGACTGTGATGAATCTTTGAAAGTTAGGAAAATTATATTAACTACATGAATCTCATCCAGTGAGCTGTATACAGAGAGAGGAACCAGTGAGGAAGTTCACCTGTGAGCGCGAGCCGTATTGCTATTTCACCTGAAAATATGTAAATGTGTATTATAATGAGGAAGGAGTGTGTGTGAGTGTATGATTGCGTGGTTGAAAGAGAGCTTTGGAGTGTGACTCACTTAAAGCAGGTCAGGCTACTAAATAGCCTCTTCAGTCTGTAGTTCAACTGGAGAGCTTTGATTTCCTTTTAATGTCATCAAAGAGACAGAAAAGCCAACAGTTCCCTTGTCATTGTAATTCTGCACACACACATACCCACACACACACTCGTATGATAATGAATGCTATTGTTGGTGCTGCTGAGCTCTGTGTTTGTCACAACCCGTGTGTGTGTGCGCAGGATTCATTGGCTCATTAGTGTGAGTCACGGCCGCACAGGCTCAGGAGGACAGAGGGGTTTTAGTAATGTGCCCTTTCGAGCTGACACATGGCTTCTTTTGTGTCATGAAGGAAAAAGGAAGGAGGGAAGTCAGATTGTCAGACACGCACGATATATGAATATAAACACCAGCACTGAGGGTTTACTACAGGAGAGTCATACTTAGTTTAGAGCTTAAACACAAGCATGACCATCAGCCTCTAATGAATACATACATTCATGATAGTTACTGATCTTAAATCTGGAAAAACAAATATTTGGATTTTTTTCCCTCAAAAGAAGCCTTAACCCTGAATTTGAACCGTGAAATCCATGAAATAATTTGAAGTAATTCATAAACCCTGCATATAGCCAGTCACTTCGAACTCAGAGGTCATGGAGCCAAAATGTCGTACAGTGAATATTTGGAGAACAGTGTTACACAAGAGTGGTGGTGTAGTGGTTAGCCATCCTGGTACGTCCGCCTCACAGCAAGAAGGTCCTGGGTTCGATTCCCAGCCTGTGGCGTGTCTGTGTGGAGTTTGCATGTTCTCCCTGTGTTTGCGTGGGTTTCCTCTGGGTACTCCAGTCTCTTCCCACAGTCCATAACGTGCACGTTAGTAATGGTCTTGCGAGCTGTTTAGGGAGTACCCCACCTTCACACCCATGGTTGGCTGAGATAGGCACCAGTCTCACCCTGATCCCAATTCAGTAAGATTCAGTGTTTCGGTGAGTAAGTATTACACAATATTAATTATTATGACTTTATTACACTTTAATAAACATAGGAGAGAATGTAGCGTATATAACAGCATGTGTATGTGCTCGCCGTTAGTGTTTAGTGTGGTGTCTGGTCAAAGCGTGACTCTCCTCCATGTTTCTCCTCGGATGCTCCTTTGCTGATGGTTTGATTTCTCCACTTGTGCAAAGAGTGTCACTTAATCATCATCATCCCGCTACCTCCCCTAATCTCTCTCTCTCTCTCTTTCTCTTTCTCTCTCTCTCTCTCAGTGAACAGCATCTCTCAGCGGCAGAGTCTGCTCTTCTGATTGGCTGGAGACGTGAGCGTGCCGTAAGAAAGTAGAGAAGAGGACGAACGGAGAGATGTCTGTGTGCGATTATGATGAAGGGATCCCTGTTTGTTTGTTTTTTCCTCCCTCACCCTTCTGAGTCATTGCTGTCATATGGCATTGTTTTTTTTTAGGAAACTAAAGGGGGGCGGAGTTACTAGATGTTTACATGCGATGATGAGAATCCTGTTTGTTTCTCTCTTTATTTTTGTATATTTATAGCATCTGTGTCCTGATGATGCACTTTGTTTGCATGCACCTATAAGCCATGTTCTCTTCCCACTCGCGTTCAGTCATGACCCACAACAGCGACTGAGCGCCAGGTCCAGTCGGACGTCACCGCAGGTGTTTTTTCTCCTCTCTTTTCAAATTCGTTATCAGAAAAGAAAGAACCACTAATGATGAAGCGAACGGTTAATAATTATATCCTTGGCTTCAGAACTCTGACTGTTGAACAGGATTGAATACTGATATATATTCAAGCCTTCATCTTGGTCTTCCTCCTCAGCATTCTCAATCTGCCCCTTACACACATTAACATCTCTCTCACACACACACACACACACACACACACTCACACTGACAACCAAACCCTGGCACGATTTTACCAAAGATTTCTCCCTCCTTGAGATCATTAGAGCTTCCACTTTCCCCAGACGTTCCCCCGTGTCTCTGGAGGTTTACCACTGCAGCCACCGGCTTCTTCCTGTTTACATTTTTTGTCCCCACCCAAAAATTCTTCCTCACCTTTAATAATCTGGCTAAATGATTTAAAGGTGAGGCAGGATCCAAACCAAACCTAAAGCTGAGCAGTTAACGGTGTTACGTCTTTGTCGCCGAGTTTTAAGATTTCTGAGGCCGAATCGTCCCGGCATTCAGACACACGACCTTCACAGTAGGGATGCACTGTTGAATCTGATTATTGTGTAGAGGATTTTCCTCCCTCTGAACTTTTGAGTGTGATGAATTTTAGGAATTTCTTTCAGGTTTCAACTAGAATTGAATCATTCAGCCCTGCCCCTTTTGCCTTATGTTGTTTCTTAGAAATTATATACTTTTTTTATTCAGAAGCTTAACATTCTTTGTTTTGACCTTTCGTACAAATCTGCAAGTGGTTTAGGGTAAGATAAGCCTGTTGGGCGATTTACACCTGAGCCTATTGGCTCATCACAGCTGAAGCCTACCCCGGGATACTGTAGAGTTTAACTTCTCCTGGATGGGACTCTTAATCCATCACAGGTTACCTTCCCAGTATTTTTGTTTCTGGTACCCATTTATACTGCCAGGTGGACTGATTCACACTTGTGGGTAAGACCTTGCCCAGGAGTTTGAGCACGGTGGGGTCTAACAGGGATTAAGTGGTTTAACCCAGCAATAAAGTGTTCTTTTGGACACAGTCCGTGTATGATCAGAAAGATCCCCCCTATTAGTGTATAGGGAGGTAAATGCAGAGGACTGTATAGTGAACTTTGTTAATACGCTTTCGGACGCTACTGCTCGTCACCGTCAATTACCTAATGCTGTTGTATAATCAGGTCAATGTCGATTTCTCACAGCACAAACGCAATGCAGCTGCAACGCAAAGAGTCTGGTTTGAATTTTAGCAGAGGGGGTGGAGTCTAAAATTCACTTCACACTAAAGAGAGGCTTCAAATATAACAAACTGCTGCTTTAAACCTCCAGCATTCAAAGCAAGCGTGGTTTAGATGGTGATGAAGATTTAGACCACGCCCCCTTTAGCTGCAGATGATGAAATGAATCCCAACCGCGCCTCAATTCAACGGTCAGATCAGATTAGGGAAAAAAAAATGGAAATTCACGAAAATAATCAATGCCTCCCTACTGCAAAGGTGTGTGTCGACCAGGATGCTATAGAGAGAGAGAGAGTGTGTGTGTGTGTGTGTGTGTGTGTGTGTGTGTGTGTGCAGTCCAACTCTGCTGCTGAAATGTAGGTGTGTTATAGTGAGTGTGTTCTGTGGTGTGAAGCTCTGGAGCCCACACCTTCTACTCACTTGTGTGTGTGTGTGTGTGTGTGTGTGTGTGTGTGTGTGTGTGAGACGATGCAAAACACCAGCGTGTGTGAAGTGGGCGGAGTTAACATTATTATTTTTATAATTCATGTTATGATGTGACGTGTTCTCAGAGCTTTAGTTTGTCATTCCTCTTCACCTGTGATAGTGTGTGTGTGTGTGTGTGAGATGAGGTGAAGGCCTGTGGTACAGTGTACATAACTGATAAGAGCAGCGGACAGTGCAATGACAGGAAGTAGATTTTTAAAATAACTTAAGGTTATTATTATTGTTGTTATTATTATTATTATTATTATTGTTGCGTGCTCATATATATTTTTTAAAACAAAGAATATATGGTTAGTACAATAGTCCTAGCTCATGTATGGACGTGGTTCGGTGTATTTTCCCTTATTTTAATCAAAATGGAAGCGTTTCTTCCATTTCAGCGTTCTGTGGAAGAGCTGGCGTGGGCTTCACCTCCTCACATGTTGCAATAAGAGATACAGAGCGCAATAACCATGTCATTTCCTCTCCACATTCACCCTGTGCACTCTCATTCTCCTCTGGCTGTGTCCCTAATAGTACTTTACTTCCTATTCCTGATGAAAACCCTGGCATTTGGATACTAAGCCATTGCAGTGCATTGTGGGACTTCCAAAGTGTGTCTGACCACAGACCCTACTCCCTATGTAGTGCACCAGTTAGAATGTAACCCTTGTTGTATTCAGCTCTGAGACTGGAATACATAAAGCTGGGTATATAGTTGTATTTTTAGTAAGTGATTTTGGGATTAAAGATGCCTGTAGTGCCCTCTGTAGGTTGTAGGGAAGAGGAAGTAGGCTGAAGGATGCTACTGAGGACAGTTTCATGTGCCCGACTCCTACATTAGTGCACTATATATTGTATATGGACAGTAGTGGTGCAGTGGTGAAGGCTCTGGGTAAGTGATCAGAAGGTCAGCAATTCAAGCCCCAGTACCACCACCACTGCTGCTGCTGTTGGGCCCTTGAGCAAGGCCCTTAACCCTCAGCAGCTCAGTTGTATAAACAATATAAAAATGTAGGTCGCTCTGGATAAGGGCATCGACAAAATGCCATAAATGTAAATATATAGTGTGAAAATTTGGGCATCTGGTCACTCCTAATCTCGTCTCATTCTTTTAATGTCCCTGCTTACTGTACCCTTCTCTCTCTCTCTCTCTCTCTCTCTCTCTCTCTCTCTCTCACTCAGTGGGCCTTATTTATCAAGCTGGATATAATCATACAAGCTTTTATGCAGTTTGTTTACGCTTTGTAAAGCTTAAATAAATGCCTCAGCTGCTGAAAGATTAAGGTCACACGTATGAGTTAAAACATGTCAACCAGCCTATAAATCCTATTCTCCTTATCATCGTTTAACACTGTGCATCACTTCCGGCACTTCGGCCAAGACACCCAGAGTCTACAATCACCCGGACACAGTGTTTTCTTATTTTCATGTGTCTGTTTTCTTCTTAAATCCCTTCATTAATACCGAATAAATATTTTCTGTAAATGTCAAAAAAAGGTTTAAAAAATAACCCCCACTTCTTTCTTTCCTCCTTTTCGTTCACCGTTTAGTGCTCAGTTTCTATTTCCAGCACTGTGCTTTTGACCTTTTATGGAGTTTTATGGGTGGGACTATATGCAAATGAGCAAGGGTATGCTTTGCACTTTATGGCTGATCATCATGGACATACAGACAACTTTATTAAAAGAATATGATAAATAATGCCCATTGTCTCCTCTCTCTCGCGCTCTCTGTCTCTCTCTTGCTCTCTCTCGCTCTCTCTCGCGCTCTCTCTCTCTCCATTCGCTCTGTGAGGTTCCGAGTGTGTTCACGACGTCCCCGCTGCGATCTGAGCCAGCGGTGCACTCTGTGCTTTTAATGTTTCTTTTATACATGACCACCATTTTAAAAGTTGTGATTTCCTTTTAGCAGAAATGTGATCAGTATTAATCTTTTTTTCTTTTCTTTTTATTTTATTTTAGTTTACATTTCAGTATGAATTAAAGAGTCTAGGCTCTGCTCGTCATTAATGTGGATCTGTTTTAGAAAAGTGTCTTTCTGTGTGTGTTTGTGTGGAGCTGACAGTGGGGACACGTTACACACCCGCTGTTGAGAAAGCAATACCCGCTGTACGTCTCTCTCGTTTAGCTCCAGGAGCTCAAGCCTGGTTTCTGATTTCTATTCAGCTTGAACTACACGACTATACCTGCAGTCACTCATGCTGGATAAAGCTGATGCCATGGACATGGAAAAACACTCACACACTCACTCCCTGACCTTCAGAAAAGGATGAAGATGTTATAACATGATTACACATGGATTTTGTGTTCTTGCTCTTGCGATCATCTGCATGTTTTCACCAAAGTCTGGAAACGATCCTCACAGCACTCACCATCCCTTCCGAAAGACTGAACGACACGGAAACACGGCTGACTGGACTGTTAATTCCAGACACTTCCGGGACTTTTTTCTGAGCCTGCTGCTGATGTCGAAGCAGGAATTCGCTTCGGAGCAACACAGACTGAAACGTGTTCTTGTGCAGGAGGACAAAACGAAAATGTGAATTCTGTTTTTCAGGCAATACAATCATTGGCCCAAACTCAATGTTTGTTCCTTATTTATTTATTTATTTATTTATGGACTAATGTGTATGAATTTTTCACTGCAGGTTTAAGATATCAGGATATGAATGTAAAAAGTCACATGATCAATTCTACATTGTTTAATTTGTACAGAAGGCTGTAAGTTGTAAGTTTCCTCTTTTATATTTAATTTATCTCCATTTCCATTCTCACTCAGAGGGTTATTACAACATTTATCTCACATTTACAGCCTCGTAAATATTATAATGTGTCATTTTCATCTCATACATCATTGTAATTTTACTAGTTGTCAGTTTTAAAAATCGATTTAATGACCCATTTGACCTTGAGGCTTCCTCTGAACATCAGAGTCAGACTCTATTTCTGAGCATGAAACTGACTCCCTAAAAATTCCTCCTGTAATATAAAATGCTTCCCTAATTCCCCACCTACCAGCCGGCTCTCCCCATCATCCAGCCGATACCAAGTGGGGACGGCGAAGACCAACGGGGACGTGTGGAGTCAGCTAACTTGAGTCATACCGCATCACAGAGCAGCGTAACACTTAAACGAAAGCACTATTCGCCCTGTTCTGCATACACAAGCTCACAAATGCACATGATTGGTTAACATCACTGTGATTTACAGGGGTAGCCAGTTTTGCAGCCAGTTTTGCCCTGGTCATGGACGCCTGTGCTTTTCTGTCAAGCTGCCCGGGAGCTCTAATGACTCAATCGTGAGTCATTTCAATGATTATAAGTTTCATTTTCCAACATTGCGCACTTGACTATCACAGGGTTATTCTATATGTTCGTGTATTTATTCAGCTCACACGTCATGATTCAAAGGCTAAAAGTGAAGCCGTCGGATCCACTATCGTCTACACCTTTTCTCGTTATCGCGATTGCACAATAACCGCTAAGTGTATTTATTTCTATTTTAGCATGCAAGTAGCCTGCACCATGGGAATGTGCCGAAAAGCTTTTGCTGACGTTCTGTAAATTTGTTTTAAAGAAAATTAAAAAATTACAACAAAAATTTCGTCGCTATGGCTGTTCTGCAACAACCACTGCTCAGAATTTGCTCGAATCGACAGTGTCCACAGTTTGGACACACACCAGTTTCTTAACGAGCCGACTGTCCTTTATGTGCATTGCTCATGATTTACAAACAAAAACTAGAAAGAAATGTATTTTTATTTTAGAAGGGAGAGAATTTATATGGTTTAAAAAGAGGCTGGTGGCACTTAGGAAGAAGGCAGTTTTAATTGATATTTAATTATTTATTTTAACGGAAAATCTCAGAAGTATTTGTGAAACTGTACATTATTAATATAATTAATGGGAGGGGGGCTCACTCAGTGATTAAGGATTCCCGTACATTCATTCTTTTATAATAAATTATTCTTGAAGTTCACAACTCAAATTCTTCCAAACATCCCTTTTTAAAGATTTTTCCTAAGATTTATACTTTTCCAGTCTCTAATGCTCTCTCTCTCTCTCTCACACACACACACACGTCACCTTCCACTTAGCCGATCGAGAGTCATATACATAAATCATGACTTTCTCCATCTCACTGTCCTTCATTCCACATGTAATTAAACCACACCTCTGTTTTCAAACACCTTAATAACCTGCTCTGTGTTTATTGCTATAAGATTCAAATTCATTCCTAAATTAATGAGCTATGAATATTTTGTACCTCGGGTGTGTTGTGTGCAGTTGCTTGGTTTGTCGACTGCATCGAGCTTTTCCTTTTCGTAAATACCAAAGTCATATAAAGACCTTGCATGGGTTGGGTTTAAATCTTCCAAGACAACCAAAATGCTGATCACTTGTCTTTCTGTTTTACTACTCTGGTTTCACAGGTTCACTAAGAAACATTATTTACTTTTCTGATGAAACTGTACACCCACAATGCAGATATATGAAGAGAACTCTTCAGATCAGTGTTACATTTATATGTATTCACTATTTAAAAATTATATACACACACACACATATATATATTAGTTAAATAAAGGTTTTTTGGTTTTTTTCTGAGGATTTTATGGCTCCATTTCACGCTTCACATCACAAATACATTCAGAGTTTATATATACTATAAAATGTACTAATTAAACTCTTTAACAGCTGATAATGAGATGAAATTATAAAAGCCTGTCTGGACCAATCACATCTGATATGCAAATTATTACAACAAGACATTATAGTAGTAGCATTTCTATATTGCAGATATATAGATATATAACGTGAAAATATATTGAATAACGAGAAGCAAAAAAAAAGAATTCCGGTATATTGAGGTAAAAGTTTGGCTAATAAACAAAAACACTAAAAATACCAATTTTTCAGAAAAATTGAAAGGTGCCGCAAAAAAAAAATTTAACCATTTTTGTTTCTTAAGAATTTTGAAAAAAATATTATTACTATTATTATTATTATTGTTGTTGTTGTTGTTGTTAATTATATGTTCAGTCAAATTCAAGGAACAAACCATGCACATCATTCACAGACAGAATTCTTAACATACAGGACTCACATTTAGGATTACAAATGTTCACTATTGGCAGCTCGCTGTAACACAGCGGTTAAGTCTCTGCCTCAGAGAGGCAGGAAGGTCCTGGGTTTGGGGTCCCGGGCTCGCCTTGACATTTCTGTGTGGCTTTTGGTTGGTCTCTCCATGCTTGCATGGGTTCCCTCCAGATACTCCGGTTTCCTCCCACAGTCCAGTGCACATTAGGCTGATTGGCTGTTCCAAATTGCCCCTAGGTGTGAGTGTACCCCGCCTTGAGACCCAGTGCAGGCTGAGATAGGCTCCAGCCTCCCTGCGACCCTAATAAAATTAAGCCTCTCTCTCTCTCTCTCTCTCTCTCTCTCTCTCATTCGATGGTTCACCGTGAATCTGGTATCGACTCTTTGCCCTGTCCTGCTCTACAGCAGTTATAATTAAACTCTGCGCTCGATTGTATTGGTCTGTCGGTTTTCAAAATGGCGGCGATCATGTCTTCTCCACGTGAAGTGTTTTCAGAAGCAGTGAGAGCTGTTTTAGAAACTTGGCCGGTTTTACAGGTATTGTAGATGGATGAAGTGTTTATTATGTAAATATTTATTTTATAATATCGATAAGATTTTTAGAAACCCGTCGTGTAGATGGAACTTCCGCGTGCACAGCTGAATGCTAACCGGCTAGCTGCGGATGTTACTGTTTTGGTTAAAGTTGATGATTTAGGAGTGATGGTTAGTGCTGGGACTGAGTAATACACACTTTGAGTTATATGAAGATGACGGTATGCTCAGGTTTGGGTTAGTGATGGTGTTGGGATGCTCATCGCCATAGCAACTGATTTACATTATAGTCACTTTGTTTTTCTGTTGGTTCCTGTTTACATGGTAACTTTTTCTCCTGTGTGTAACTTATTTATTTATTTATTTTAACTCCGGAGCTTTAGGATAATCTCTCATCACTCACACATTTGCTGAACCTCTTAATCCTATTAGGAGCCTATCTCAGTCAACACTGGGCGAACAGCTCGCCAGGCCATCACATGGCAACACACACACACACACACACACACACACACACCATTCACACTCTCGATTTGGATCAGCCTAATGTGCATGTCTTTTGGACTGTGGAAGGAAACCAGTGCACCTGGAGGAAACCCAAGCAAGCACAGGGAGAACATGCAAACTCCACACAGAAACGCACTCGCTGAACCCAGGACTCGAACCCGGGACCTTCTTGCTGTGAGGCAGATGTACTAACCACTACACCGCTGTGCCACCCAACTTTGAGATACAATTCTTAAATCTGTTTAGTCAAAAGGTGTTAAATTAAAAACCCTCAAAGCATTTTTGAGATATCCTGTTCACATGTACGGCCTGGATGGACATACAGACAACGCATCATCTGCACAAATGCTTAATAATAATTGGGGAAAAAAGGGTTAATTTTTTAAACTTAATTTCTACACAAATTAACACAAATCAAATATTTAAATATATGTTGCAGAAATTTTGTTAAAATGGTATTCATTTGGAAGGTTCCAGTGACATGCAGTTGGTGATTGTTGCTACCCGTTGACCCCGTCAGAGAGCAGTACAGCGTTATTAGATCATATCACTCAGCGGAAACGAAACAGCCATGTCACTGAAACGGCTGTGTGTTTATTTTCCCAGATAGCCGTCGATAATGGTTTTGGTGGTGTTTACAGCCAACAGAAGGCCGACTGGATGGTGGACGCGGTTCAGCAGTATTTCCAGGACAACAGTAAGTGTTCTATTAAATCCAGCTCTTCATGACTTCAGTAATTGTGCCCGGGTGTGCCCTGTAAATAAAAAAAATATTAAACCTGTTCACACACAGGCGACCTGGAACAGGAAGAAGTGGAGGACTTTCTGTCAGAGCTGATGAATAACGAGTTCGACACAGTGGTGGATGATGGCAGCCTGCCGCAGGTACGAGCCCAGCGTGTCGAAGAAAACTGTACAGGATATATTTCCTTCCACTTGTGCACAACGGGTGTATGTGGGTGATCTGTTCAGCAGCATGGTTTGAAATCGGGTGTGTTCTCTTGTTTTCATGTTCAGGTGGCGCAGAAGGTGTGTGGAATGTTCCTGCAGTGTAAGCAGGGGAAACTGGGTGAAGTCACACAGCAGATCAACCAGCTAGCACTGAAGAAGGCTAGCGGGAGGGCAAAGGTCACACCTCTAAAATCCCCTACAGAGGATGTGGAGGATGATGGTGGCGATGATGAAGAGGTTTGTATAACAGTGTTTTCCTTTCCTTGTTTTAATTACTTATGATGCTGTAAAGTGATGACTCGGACTGACTGACTGCAGTAAATGTGTTGGAGTCAGTGTTCATGGGTCTGTTCATGTCAGCTCAACCAGAGCCTCCCAAACAAAAAATAAAGTTTTGGCCACCTTTAGGGAGGTGGGGGTCAGTCTGTGATTGGATTTAAAAAACTAACCAACCCATAATTGCTCACCAGTGTTCATCACTGGTGCTACTTCAGTATATTTTTGAAAAATAGTAAACACTCAGCAAGTGATTTTAAAGGTCTTCAAATAACATCCTCATGGGTTTACAGTGGGTCAGTAAAACATGTATTGGGGGTTGGCTTTGTCTTCATATATTATCTGGATGGGGAAAAAGAGTTCATGTTTTTTCATGTTCTCATTCTGATACCGTCTCATTTCTGTAGTAACCAATCATGTACAGAGAATTTACAATCACACTCTTGGTATTCCATTCAATTTTATAATTATATAACATATAATTCATATAATTTTTTTTACAGTTGACATGATACCTAATCAGCTTTACAGAGTGAATGATTACATCATAAATTGAAATATATAAATTTCAGCATTTCTCTATAATGTCTAAGTCGTATACACCCGTAATGAGCGACCGTGTGGTGACGGTGACAAGGAAAAAACAGATGACATGAGGAAGACGACTTGAGAGAAACCAAACTCAAAAGGTGGAACCCATCCTTATTTGGGTGACACTAGAAAATGTAGATTGAAGAGATGGATAGATTAGATTGAATAGTCAAATAATAACAATAATACTGAAAATAATAATTTAATATTGATATTTTAGATTTTGCTACACTGTAATAATCCTGCAAAGGAATTTGGAGGGAAAAGGAAATTGCCTCTGTATTTAACCCATCCAAAGTGAACACACACACATGTAAACAGTGACACACACACACACACACACACAGGGTTTAAGTGTCTTGTTCAAGGGCACTTCAGGTGGCGGAAAGGAAGGTGCTGCTCATTCCCCAACCGCCACACGTTTTCCCTGCTGGTTCAGGAATCAAACCAGTGACCTTTCAGTCCCAAAGCCACTTCTCTAGGTCTCTAGATAAATCATCATTAGGCTATGGCTGCCCCATATACCGCCCACTGCTGCTCGATGCTCCTCTTGTCCCTTGGCTAAGGTACCACCAGCAGCTTAATGTCTCTTCAAAACACATTATTGCTACTACTACCAACAATAATAATAATAAAAGATAGATTTAAAGCCATTTAACAAAGGAAAGTATATAATTGTTAACCTGATGCAAGGAGACTTTTTGTAAGGTATATAATACACAGCACACAGGTGATTGTTGTGAATATCCTCACCACTAGATACCACTAAATCTTACACACTGTACCTTTGAAAATGTCTACAGCGATGGACTGCTATGCATAGAAACGGGTTGTTATATAGAACTATCAGACTGATGAAAGTTTTGATTGACCATTCAATGGGGGTTTTACACTTTATTTTCAATTCAGTTCAAATGTATTTGTAAAGAGCTTTCTAGCT
Source organism: Neosilurus hyrtlii (assembly GCA_028564935.1). NCBI lineage: Eukaryota > Metazoa > Chordata > Actinopteri > Siluriformes > Plotosidae > Neosilurus > Neosilurus hyrtlii. Next base: position 13,601,871 of record JAOUQZ010000030.1, read on the forward strand.
CCCGCCGCCACCATAGGTAAGCTGAGCAGAAGCTATAGAAATGGGTTCCAGTGCCACTTGTTAGCACGATAACTGGAAGCAAATGACAGGATCCCCAAATTTCTGTGTTTGGGTCACTATTGGGTAAATAATGTGGGATTGTATATGGTCATGTATAATAATACATATATAGTTCAACGAAGGAAAATATCATAGCACGTGTCTGATTCTCTTTCTGTCTGCGTAGTCTATGGAGTGTGATGAAGCAGGAGCTTCAGTGAACAGCGCAGCAGTGAAGCAGCAGCAGCAATCTTCATCTGTACCTACACAGGAGGAGGAGGAAGAGGATGGTTGGACGGTAGTGTGCAGGAAAAAGTGAGCAGATCTCCATTCCGAAGGAATTACACAACTCCAGCGTGCCAGAAATGCCGTGTTTAAATGAACCACCAGCGATGGATTTAAAAAAACAAATAACAATCTTAATAGAGAGCTTATAGAAAAGAAAGTGCTACAGGGTGGTGAGAATCATCTGAACTTGCTGTGTGAGAGCTACTGGAACAGCTAAAACTGGGCTTTTCTTTTAATCTAAAAGTCCAGTTTGGACTTCACTGTTGCATGAGTCTATTTTAACTGTGCAAGACTCGTTCATGTTTTAGTGCATTCATTACACCCCGTCACGCCATCTTGTGGACATACTGGGCTCTGCAGGAAACGAGCAGCACCTGTGCTGTCTGTGTGTGTGAGAGAGAGAGAGAGAGATGCAAAGTGTTTTGCTTGTTTTCTGAATTTCCTAAATCTTTAAATATGATTTATAAATGTTAGATGTGTACTATGTACTAATACAGTATGAAATAAGTCAGGTTTCAGGATGTGCTTCAAGATTTGCATTTTTAAAGATATTAAATGCATATTTAAATTAATACATAATGGAACATTGCTTTTATCTTTTGGTCATTAGATTTTGTATGTATGTGTGTATATATTATATTTATCAATCATACTGTGTTGTATGATACACCATGTGATGGATGGATAGAGATGGAGGGAACAGTAAGGAATCACTGTTAAAGTCATTGATTTTAAAGAAATGTTGTTATTTGAAATTAACAGCCAAACAAATACCTTGTCTTAATGCTCCTCCTTTACAAGCCCTTCCCCCAATTTCATGGAAGCACCTTATTAATGCAGTGGGTGGAGTTAATCTCCACGGAGTGTTTAATTCACAGTGATATTTTTTTGTTGTTGTTGTTATTAGTAGAACACAAGATCAAGAGTCCAATATCTTTATTTTATCTTCAAGTCTTCACGTATATAGTGCTGCATGTTCACCAACACCAAACATTCCTCACACGGCGAAACAAATATAAAAAGGTGAAGCTGATTTTATTCATTTATTTCTAAATTTTTTTCTTTTAGGGCATCAAGGCACTATTGTAACATATAAACCGTATGACCGTTCTACACATCGACATGACCGGAGGGTGAAAACTGTCGACACCACACACAGTTCATCTGCACCGTGTAGAGAGATCAAAGCTTCATTAAATATTTATAAAAACGATGGAGTTGAGGTTCTACCTAAGAAAACTGTGCTCAAGATACTGTTCCTTCTGGTTTCCATCCTAAAATATACTGAAACATGTTTATACCAGCGCACTGCTTGCCCATCAGCACAAACTGTATGTCTCTGTGTGTGTGTGTGTGTGTGTGTGTTAAGAGCTTAGCCAAGGGTGTTGCAGGCATTCTGCCGCAGTAGCTCGTTTCTCTGGTATAAATTCCAGCATGGTGAGGAGGAAGTCGCTGAACTGTGCCGCCTGCTCCAGCGGCCACTCGTACTTCTCCAGCAGCACCTCGAACAAGCCCCACGGCTTCAGGTTACTGATGTGCCGCAACTCACCTGCACACACAGCCAACACAAGGTCATAATAATGGTGGGTTTTAACACCTGCTACACAAACACAGTGCGACAGAACAAGAGAATAATAAGTAGAGAGCAGCAATATAGTAGAGAGTACATTGATTTTTACTAAACTGCGTTTACATCAATTCATTATTACATACACTAGAACAGAGGTGTCAAAAATAAGGTGAAAAGGTCATATCCAGCCCAGGAAATTAACTCATTAATTTGTGAACTGTGCCTGAGTTCATAGAATCAGAAAAAATAATAATAATCCATAATTACACTAGAGGGCAAACAGAGCAATAAACTCAGAGCCATAAGCTCAACTACTGACATCATCCATTCTTTCAGCTTGAGCCCAGCTGTATCCTGATCAAGAGTCACGGAGGATGATGTGGAGTCTCTAGGTGTGAAGTGCGGACACTGGATATGTTAAAAATACACGAATAGCACGCTAAAAATCCGAATCCATTTCAGTTCCAGGTTTTAATAAGGGCTGAATACTTATGCAAGGGGCTGTATGAATAAACATAGGATCAAACATGGTCTATTTAAGGATATTCAATCTATTTCAATAATTTAGAATGTACCTTGGAACTGGATGCAAACACATTTAAGACGACATCTCGATGTTTTAATGTTAAAACACGTTTGTTTTCACTTCACATTAAAGAGTGGAGGTACTGGTCATCCTTACAGCATCATTTGTGCGTATGTAATATGTTTAAGCGATACATAGCACTGGGTCGGTGACATGGCACAGCCAATCCAAAGAGTTCATGTCACTCCAGTCTGGAACGAACACATGTCTCTGAGCAGGCCCAGTGTCGCAGCAGAAGGGGCAAGGACCGGTGTTGCAGGAAGGAACCGCTGATGTCCGCTGTGATCGGTTTAATTAGCTAGTAACACTAATTCACCACAGGCACCCTTTAAGTGTAATTACATAAAATCGTGGGTTTATTTTTTTACTGTTATTCGAATAACTCACAGAGTGCTTCTACACTGAACGCCTAACAACACTGGGGGCAGCCGTAGCCTAATTGGTAGAGAAGTGGCTTTGGGACTGAAAGGTCGCTGGTTCCAGTCCCAAAATCAGCAGGAAAAATGTGTGGCGGTGGGGGAGTGAGCAGCACTTCCCTTCCTCCACCTTCATGGCTGAAGCGCCCTTGAGCAAGGCACCTAAACCCCAACTGCTCTCCGGGTGCTCCAACGTGTGTGGCAGCCCACTATTTTGTGTGTGTTTGTGCTCACTTTGAATGGGTTAAATGCAGAGGCAATAATTTCCCTTGTGGGATTAATACAGTAGAGCAAAATGAAAAAAAAAAAAAAACCATCAACAACTGGCAGGACTGGAAATATGATATAATTAATAATTAAACCACCATCACCAAAGGAGAAGTGGATGATGCTAGTCCCTGAGACGGCAGAACTGTTTTAGTATATACACTTCACCCTTGATTTCCCGGATTATTAGGGTGGATAGGCTGTCCGGGAACCTCAAAAGTCCGGCAATCGCTAATGTCCAAGGTCCCTACTCTTTCCCAGACATTTATCATAATTGGTCCGGCAATCACCATTATTCAGCAGCAGTCCCGGACTTTTACAACACTTATCCAACACTCAGTACACAATATTGTGTTTCCACAAACGTAAGGAACGAATCAGTCACATTCATTTTAAATGTGGGTTCCAGCTCGTCACTATCCTCACTTTCACTTAGCTCTCCGATTCCACTATCTGAGCATTTTTCTGGCAATACCAAATAATGTCCAGCGCCAGATTTTGTACAGGAAATCCGGAAAATAGGTGTACGTGGAAATCTGTGTACTCCACAGACTCCACCACCCTTAAGGTCAGGTCTCAGAAGAAGTCATCATATGTGACTAGGGGGCGAGACTCTATCCTAACCCAACCATTTATCATGAGTTTATCAAGATTTTTATGGCTTATTTTTCCATTTTAAAAATTGATGACGATAATGACGCTTCTAGTGACGGTGAAAGCATTATCCACTTGGAATAATGATTTTTTTTTTTTTTATCCAGAGACAGTGGACCAATCAGACCGCACCATTCCTGTGAACAATATACTGATATCCAAACAAACATCAGTGGAATAAAATAGTGTGAAGAGACAATACTATTAATGATAACAATAACAAATTATTATTATTATTATTTTAACACTGGCTTTTTCGAATGTCATCTACAAAAGTATGAAGTCTGAGAAAACAGCATGAGGTTCGTCACAAGTCTAACGAAGAGGAAAGTTGCCATATTGCCTCCTCACTAACTTTATTCATGCAGATGTGGTGAATCAGTGATGTACGGAAACGAGCACGGGCATGTTTGCGTGTGATTTACGGCTGATGAAGCAGACGATGTCTCGAGTTACAGACACACTAAACCTCGCCAGTATGCAGGACGGCAAAGCTGCTCTTTGAAGCTGCAGTAAGAAACCAGAGCTTCACATACACGTACATCCCTCGCCGATTTTGTAACTGTACGCAATCAGACCTTCTCTAATCGGGGACCTTCCCTGCACTTGTATTCGAGCTAATAATATCTAAGGATATGAAAGCTCAGCTGTTACCTCATTACAAGGTCTCTCATTCTAAACTTTTGCTATTTAAACTAAATTCAAACATTTTAAATTCCAAAAAGTACATCACTTCCTGTCTTTCTGTATATTTGTATACATTCATAAGTAATTCTATAAATAGAATATAAAAGAATAACATAAAAAAATGGAATATAAAAAGCATGATAGCGCTTCATTACTTAAAAGGCAGTTAGCAGTTATATCACACTTGATATATAGGTGTAATAAATGGATAAGTAACAGGGGAGCAAATGTTCCACAGTGATAACTGTTATTATAAACAGAAGAGGTGATAAGATTCACAGATTAAATCTGTTTCTCTCCCTCACAGGGTGCCAGGAGAAACAACACAGATCCACACATATGCACGTTCAGCAATGTTTCTCATTCATTTTAAAGCGAGTCTGGGTTTATATAAATACATATACACTGGTGTGGTAAAGAAACAGGACTGGTCAGGACCGATGGGTTACTGATCCAAAAGGTCAGTGGTTCAATCCCCACTATCGCTACTGTTGGGCCCTTTAGCAAGGCCCTTAACTCTCAGTTGCTCAGTTGTATAAAAATGATAATTGTAAGTCACTCTGGATAAGAGCATCTGCCAAATGCTGTAAATGTAAAATGTAAATGATCAGATCAAAGTCCATGGGAGCTAACTGTCCGAGCTCTCACAGGAGGAAGGGATGGCATACACTCACTTCCCTGTCACTCACAGCGATCACCAGCCAATCATGGGCGTCTGTGAGCTCA
>JAOUQZ010000030.1:13624962-13639340 GCA_028564935.1 Neosilurus hyrtlii
GGCGCAGCCAGTAAACTTTCCGACGATGCACTGCGTGATTTGCGTCACAGAAGCGGCGCGGGGTTTGTGTACTTTCTCCGGTATGTGATTCGCTGAAAATTAACTTGATGTCACTGTAGATGCCAGAAATTGAAAGAGGGATGTCCGAGGTTTATTTTCATATGCGCATCATGGGGGGTTTCCCGACAAAGCGCGAAAAAAAGAAGAGTTCAATTCGGAGTATTTTTTCACTTAGTGTTTGGTAATATTTCTCAAGGTAAGCGGTGGGTGACTTCTACAAAATGCTGTTTTTATGCATTTTAACATTCAGTTACCTTGGTATGGCTTTGGCAGATGAAAATATATGGATGTTTCCTACTGAAATTTACCCAAAAAAATCGATAAAATTACAGTTTCACTTAAAGGGGCAATATCTCGAAATCACTACCTGCGACTCCCGACTTATTTTGCCAGATCAGGTCACAAATATCAACTCACAATTGGTCTTTGTTTTTTGCCTTTTTTTTGTTTTTCAGTTCACAATATTCTTAGGTAGGAACTATTATTCAATTCAACAGTCCCTTGTAACAAAGGTGTAGTTTGTAACCATTTGCAAATAAAATACCTTATTAAAAGAAGTTGTGGTTCATAACATTGCCATGCAGTGGGTGTTGCTTGTTTCTTCATTATAACTGTCTTTTTACACATGTCCAGTCTGAAAAGTAGCTCCACCCCCCCAGGTGGAGGAGAGCTCCACCTCTTCTGCATAAAAGGTGACCTGTAAGGCATAGAGAGGTTGCTTCATAAAACTCTTAACTGATGCCTCCTTGGTCCCTTCAATGATTGATCCTGAAGTCCACCAACTTTATTGATGCATCAATTCCGAAGAATCAAAATAACAAGGAGACTTCCTGTGAGGATCGAGGACACACAGGTGTTTCCTGTATACAAGTATATTTTGTTGTACAGTGGAACTTAATGCTAAAAAAAACAAGCAAAGCTTGATTTTTAAAACATTACTGTCATTCCCCTGGAAATCACAGTGGCATGAGCCAGGCGCGGGTGTCTGTGAGCTCATGTATGTGGAAAAGGGCAGACAGTGTTTTCCTCTAAGGGTAATACGTGGCCCCGTGATGCAGCATGAGCAGCAGTTAAAAAAAAAAAAAAGAATGCGGAGATTAGTTGGATTCACGTGTCTCGAAGGAAAGCATGAGTTAGCCTTCACCGGTTTATAGGTGTCACATACTAATTGAGTCTAAGTCAATTGATGTCTTGCTTAAAAAAAAGAAAGTGAGGTGAAGAGCAGAATCTTCTTCAAGTTACAATAATAATATTTATACACGTGCATCATATTTTATATTCTATTTCTTGCCTTTCTCCACTTTCTTGAAAATAAGCAAGGAAAGGAAACATGTCTGCTCCTTTTACAAAGCCTGTAGTTTCAACACAAAAGGGAGAGGTCAAGTTAAAGGAAAGGGGCTGACAAATTTTTTTAAATATATTTTTCAAACTTAAATTGCATTTGCAGCCAGTAAATGGCTTTACGAATTACTAACAGCATCTTAAACATGACAGTATATACATATACAGGTGTGCATTTTTTTGTGTTTTGTTTGGTGCCCAGCTTTCATCTGTACATCAGAGTGGCTGAATGAAGCCACACACTGCACACCACACACACACACACGTACACACACACACACACACACACACACACACACACACACACACACACACACACACACACACTATTCAAGCCATCAGGAAACACACTAGCAAAAATTGCTAAAGCGACAGAAAAGACAAACAAGTAAACACAAAGTGCTACAGGCGGAAAAAAAATCCACACGATTACAATCCAGTATCATTTCTATTTACACAAGAATCGCTTAAAAAACAAGAACACAAAAAAATGATAAGCCTGAAGACTGAACACTTCAGAACAGTGCACACTGATGTACAAAGAAATTTAACAATACTGAAATTACTGAGAAGGGCAGCTGTGATCCTGAGACAGAAACTTTTACCAACAAACATATTTCTCTATAACAACAACAACAACAACAACAACAACAAGAACAACAAAAAAGCCATAAGTGGTGTGAATAGCTGTAATCCAGGTCAGCTTCTGTCTTTTTCGAAACCTGTGGCACTTCCCTTCCCCCTCTCTATTTGGCAAATAATGTCAAGCTTGTATACTGGAATCGGTAATTATTATTAAAGGTTACAAACAAGGCACATTTGGTAATCGTGTATAAATAAGTGCTATTTACAGTAAAAATAAGTTAGTTTCTTCTATTCAGTGTCCGTACGCCTACCACAAACAACTCCACCCATTGAATCCACCCACTCGCCCTCATCACTGATTCACTAATCTAGAAACGGCTCCACGCCCCACCTACACATTGTCCCTAATCCAGTTTTGTTGTTTTGACAAATTAAACCATTAAATCTGAGCTCTGTGCTAAGGCTTCGGTCAGTGAAATGACTTTGATCCTCTCTTTGAAGTCAGCACCAAAGTTTCACATATAATTTACAAACTATGCTGCAATTTTTCAAACACATTTTTGATGCAGAAAAAAATTGCCAGGACGATATACATATATTTTTCAATATTTCAATACTGGATTATTTTTTTAATTGTTCAGAATCAAACAGTTTAATTGTAGTTATTTTACATATTATAATTTACATTCTGTCCTGATTTACCAAAATCACTCTGTTATTGTGTTCTTGATTAAAAAACATGACCCGCTCCAGCATAATACGGATTAAGTTGCAAGGTAGTGATTTGAGTAAGAGCCAGAGGAAGTTGAAAATGGCGTACCTGGACGAAAATGTGATATCGCCAAAAATACATCCTTCAGAGGGTTCCATGTACAAGTTTTTGTAAAACAATAGAAATATCAACTTATTTTGTTGATTTTCAAACCGCTTTTGTGATTGCTTAGGGTATTTCCCCATTATCCATATTCACTACCAGAATACGCTACCTACTTTCAGAATCCCCCGAATTATACAGCAGTAAACCAATGAGAACAGATATGATTTGGTGTAAACAGAACTCATCTGTTTCTATGAAGATGCTAGGAAGATTGCACTTGATTGTTCGAGAGCTGGATTCATTTAGTGTATGGATGTTATGTATTAAAGCTTGTTTTAGGCATTCAGTTCTCTTTCTAAATACATGAATCTCAGTAAGTCAAATTTGCTATTTAATCCATATTACGTTTGCGCGGGTCACATATGATTAATCACCCAGCCCTACTGTAACATCTGTTGAGCAATTTTGTTATTGCTCAAATGTTTACCTGCTGCTTTGTCCCTATTTTAAATTTTTAAAAAGCTAATAATTCAGTCTGATACCCTCAGTGCATTTGTTCTAATAAATCACCTAAATGAAGTTGAAATGCTATCGTTCAAAAAAAAGAAAAAACATTGCACACACACAAACGCACAGACGCACACACACAGCTGCTCTCTGACACATACACACCTTGTGCTGTAATAAACTGTGCTTTTTTGCACTTGTTATGGCACTTATGCTTGTGATTTTTAATTGGATATAAACGGGTTCATCGTTGCTAATCTAACCCGATTAATAGTTGAAACTGAAAACAAATGCTACGTTACATAAAGCTCGAATTCCTGATAAAAATAATAATAAAAGCGGATCATACACACACTCATGTACACACACACGAAATCACACTCACACATTGGACAGGTCATATGAGCACTGAATAGCATGTTACGTTAGTAGAAAAAGTTTGATGTGCTTAGCAGGTCAAAAAATGGCTATATGTGCTTTTTTTCTTTTCTTTTTTTTGATCTCACACTCTCTGTGATAAAAACCTGCTAAATTGCCAGCACTGCAGCCTTACACATTCTTTTTCCCTTTTGTAAAGAACTCCACGACAGGCTGAAGCAGGAAGAAGAGGTGCGGGTGAAGGGGTGGGGGAATGGGATTTCTCAGCTCGATTGGATTTCACGCAGCACCAAGCTGGCTTCCATCAGCCCTGCCAAGCTGGTTAAAGACTCTCCTCCTCTGGGGCAGTGGTCAAATGGTGAAAGTTCAAAGGTCAGTGACTTTGTTCTCCACTAGGGCGGCGACCTGTTGTAGTCGGTAGCCTAACTGCATTTTCTGGCCTGCAGGATCTTCCTCTAAAGCCATGATGACCTGCAGGCCCAACAAACACACATGTGAGTGCGACCATAATTAACTCATATAAACAATATAAACAATACGTTGGTGTAGATTCTCAATCATCCAGGTCATGGTAATCCCAAAAAGCTTGAGTCGGGGCAACTGGACTTCTTTTTGTGTTTTTTTGAAGACGTTTTGCTTTCAATCCAAAAAGCTTCGTCAGTTAGAAGTTCTGGTGGAAAGTTCCAGTATATATAGGCTGAGCAAAAACTCTCAAGTCAAGTGCAACTCACTGTCCCTCCCATCCGTTCCATCGCTCGTTGGGGTCCTTTGTCCACTAGGGTTGTTTACCTGTTCTGAACTAACTGATGAAGCTTTTTGGATTGAAAGCGAAACATCTTCAAAGAACCACAAAAAGACGTCCAGTTGCCTCGACTCAAGGTTTATAGGAATATGAACAATAGCATTCTCACAAGGTGTGTGTTTGTGGTTCTACAAAACTGACCTGATCATAATATTTGTTGATGTATTTGTAAACTTCGTGCAGAGCCACCAAGCTGTTCATTTCTGAAGCAAAGCTCTGAAAACACACAAAGCAGAGTAGGTTTTCTTCAAAGACATTTAGAACTTGTGATTTGTTAAGCATTATAGCACAGTGCCTGTGTACTCTCATTTCTGATTGGCCAAAAAGGTGCTGACTGACAGACCCATGTCCTAGTATGTGGTTTCCGTATTAATTATTAAACGTGCACTTGTATGGCAGATACACCACACAAACAGATCTGAAAACCTTTTCTTTAAGGAGGAATGAATCTCCAGTCCCAGTGCTTTGTGAATAATCACTGTCACAGATAAAGCTATACTGCTAAGTTTTCTCACTTTCTGCTTTATCCTTTATTATGGTTGCAAAAGGTGAGAGCCCATCCCAGTCAGTTCTGGGCAAAGGTGGGGTATACCCTGAAAAGCTCGGCAGACAATTAATAGGCCAACAGAGACTCAACCATTCACACTCACCTAGGGGCATCAAGAATATCCAATTAGCCTAATGTGCATGCCTTTGAACTGTTCGTGGTATCGGGGCTCCCGAAGGAAACCCAGACAAGCACTGGGAGGACCTTTAAGCTCCACATAGAAATGCTCGAGTGTTTTACTCCTTACATTAATTTTGTTTATCCTGCATCATTAAACGACCGTAAACAATGAAATGTTCCTTTTCAGATCAGAAATTTTTCACTAGAGTAAGTTTGGTGCAACATGTGTTCTAACTCACCCCGGATAACTCGGTAAGCATCGAGTTCATTTCCTGATAGCATCCTGACGCAGCATTGTGAATATCACTGTAGTACCTGCAGCATGAACACACCACATGACTTAAGCGCTGAAAATAGGTGTGTTTACTGGTCTGAGTCTCTGCAAGTGTTAATGAAGATTAGATCAGGTTGCCTGCATTGTGCTTGTGAATGCTGTGAGAGCCTCACCTCTCCACTAGCTGTTTGTATCGAGGAATTTCTCTAGCATACAACAGCTTGTTCACTGGGGAATCCTAGACCATGAAAAGCACACACACACACACTTGTTAACACTGAATACTGAAAACATAAAGTTCTGCCATCTTGCTGTCTCTCTGAGCATCCCCACTGAGCCACCATGGTCTACAAAAAGGTGAGCAAGAAAGGGGGTCACATGGTTAATTAATATTGACCAGGCGTTATGGGGTAAATTAAATTACTGACCCGTCCCACTTTGTGCTCAGAGGTGGTGCAGGAATCAATGAAGGTCTGGGCGATGACGGACAGCACGGCGTCTACACTGTCCGTTACTTGAACATCAAACACGAACTGAGGGTTTTTCAGGATGTTCACCCAGAATCGCAGAGGTAAGCTAGAGGCAGAAATTTGGAAGAAAAAAAAAAAAAGATGAACTGAGATACTGACGGCAATGGAGGTTAGTTATTTCAGATGTGGCTGGCAATCAATCAATCAATCAATCAAGAAAGAAAGAAAGAAAGAATATATATATATATAAAGACACTGCACCACCTTTCACCTGTTCACAAAAGCCATTTCTGGAACCCATTTGGTTAAAATGGCATCTTTACGTTCTTATGTATACCTGTTTGTTTTCCATATGTGTACAGTCTCTGGGTCATCGATGCCATGCTTCTCTGCCATGTCATCCAGGAAGTCAAAGAAAAACCTGACGGCAATCGGGGGTGGCCGCTTGGTGCTCAGGATGGCTACAAATACGTCGTCCACAAACTTCTGCAGAGTTCCCTGAACACACACACAGACACAAGCCTGGTGTAAGAGCAAATACCGCAGTGCAGTGGAGTGACACTGACAGTAATACGGAATGATGTAACCTCATGTTCACACCGGCACTCATGATGAGACAATGTGTAGGAAGTCAATTCTTTTCCCCAAGAGATACAGATTTTTAAGGTGAATGAAGCTATAGAGACTGGTGATTCAGTCAGATTGAGCAGAGGTGAAGATAAAATTGGATAAAAAAAAGTAAAATATACTCAGCACAATAAAATAGATACAACATGATAAATTTAAAAACAAAAACAGTATGTAAATTGAATAAAACGATGTACTAGAAAGTAAATTAGACAATAAAATACAAGATCAAGTGCAGTGCAATTCCTGCCCCGAGTGCTTTTGTATCTAAACACACAAAACTGAACTGGCTTTGAAAATAGATGAATCTTCATTCTTCTGCTATGAGCAGCATAACAACTAAATGCAGCTTCTCCCTCATGCAGATGAGAAGCGGAGCAGTATGGTGGTGACTAGCAGTGGGAGTGAGGACAGTGGGGCTCAGGATGCCACATTTTCTCCCACTGTGACACATTTTATAATTATGAAAAAAATGTGTTCGAATTCAAGACAGAGAAAAAACAGACTGCTGTGATTTATAGATTTAAACCTAGCTGGATGTAAAATAAAACAAATGATGCTTGACAGAAAAACTCGAGCCATCCTATGTGGGTATGATGCATTAAAACATAGACAGACGTCAAAGCTAATTACAAGTTAATTACTTTTTTGCTGGGAATAGAAATATCACATACAAAAAGTGAGAAGTTGAAGAAACAAAAGTCAGACTGCATTTTTGCCGCAAGAAAAAACCTGTAATAAACAACTTCACCTAAGTGCTAGCAGCGAAACCATGGAAACCAACAGGAGTACGGACTAGACACCACTGGATAGCAATCTTGGTGATGTGAGATGAACAAACAACACTGCTGCTGGTGTAAACATAGACTAATACAGGTGATTAAAATGCAGTAAACAAGTAATGAAACATTTTGATTTTATTCATAATACTGGCTTCATGACTTGTTATAATTCTTAGTATATTTGGAACAGAGTTCCAAGTTATAATTGAAAAAAATACCTTACTTTAATTTCTGAATCATAAACAGTGCATCAGAAAACCTAAAAAAAATACATTAAAAACTGCAAGGAACAAACATTTAATGTTGTAAACAAAATGTACCACAGGTTCTCCACAACTTAAAGGGTACCTGTGGTGAATTAGTGGTACTAGCTATTCAAAACGATCACTCAGAACATCAGCGGTTCCTTCTGACAACATCAGTCCTTGCCCCTTGTGAAATACGTGTGAGTGCTGCGACACTGGGTATGCTCAGAGACATGATGCCTTCCTCATTGGCACCCTAAACGGCTCGCCAGATCGTTGCAGGGTAACACACATACATAAGCATTCATGCTCACAATCACACCTAGGGTCAATCTGGAACAGTCAATTAGCCTAATGTGCATGACTTTGGACTGTGGGAGAAAACCGGAGGACCCAGAGGAAACCCACGCAAACACAAGGAGAACATGCAAACTCCACACAGAAATGCTCGAGCCCGGGAATCGAACCCAGGACCTTCTTGCTGTGAAGCGGACATGCTAACCAGTACACCACCGGGCTGCCTATAACATTATTGTTTATTTAAATAATAATCTTTACAATGCAAATTATGATAAATAAAAGTTTTGGATACAGTGAAAATGGCTGATTATAACAATGAGTTCTGTAGCAGAGCTTGAGGTGTTATTTTAACTGAAAATAGAGCTCCAATGTTAGCTAAACTGATAGATAGATCACTGTGGCATGTGGTTGGTGCCATCTGAAAGGTACCGAAGAGCGGTCAAGAAAAAGAACACGGTGTAATTGTATAATGAATAATGTGTGATAGACCCAGTGCATCCTACATATATACATATACATACATATATACATACATATATATATATACATATACATACATATATACATACATATATATATACATATATATATACACACACACACACACACACACATATATATATATATAATAGAAAAAATATGTCTATAATCATCTATCTATCTATCTATCTATCTATCTATCTATCTATCTATCTATATATCTATATATCTATATATATATATATATATATATATAAACACACACACACACACACACACACACACACACCATGACGTGAATAGTCCAGTCTGATAATTCACACTGTTAAATTTTTTGCCATCATGTGACCCCTTTTATTCAAAATTTTCAATATAAAGAGAATGAACTACCTTCATTGAGAGCAGCCGTGTGAGATAGATCTCAGGGATTGCTTTGGCGCGTTCCCGCTCCCTCATGCTGCTTTTTCTGTGTTTGGGGATTTCAGGATCCTCGCTTGATTTCACAAGGTGCCACAAACGGAGACCTTCATCTTCCTCCCCCTCTAACATTGGTGTCTCTGTAACAATTGAAACAAAAGACAGTACAAACAAGAGCAGCTTAGTGAACAGGTGGTAGTTTGAAGAGCATGTAGGTGAGGAAAGTGTGAGTGTTTCCTCTTTACTGCACTGCAGGATTTCTACCTGTGCTGTGCTTTGATGGCTGCTCTCATTTGTTACCGAAGAAAAATCTCCCCTGAATGATTTGCATGTTATAATTTATGATCACCATGTGACATCAATAGTATTTGAAATGTACTTCGTAACAAAATTCTAAGTTGATTTCTCTTTTAACTTCCTTTATTTACATGTTGGTTCATCACTTCTGTTAGATGTTTCCTACGTTACCCACAATGCTGCTCCACTACCTGATGATAGTTTTAAGTTTTAGCTTCTGTTTCATCTCTAGTTAAAGACATTGATGCAGCAGTGCTTTAATTCTTCAGTCTCACCTCACTCACCTCTCTGTACACTCAACCAGATCAGCTTCCAAATCTACAAAGTTTATGCTAATACCACCAACACCATCATGCTCGTCATCTCAAAGATCACTGGCTAGCCAAACATAGTCTCAGTGTACACTGGATTTCTCATTACTGTGAATATTTCTCTTCTGCATTTTTTGGAAGCAACAATTAATCCTATTCATGATGACTTTTTGAAATTGGTGAAATTCCTTCTCTCTTAATTAAACGGCACTGTATCTGTCCTAGCTGTGACATGAGAAAAGCAAACAGCTGCCAGGTTCTCACATAAATAATGAAAAAATACAGAACCAACCAGCAAACTAGCACCAGAATTGCTTACACATCACAAATATTTGTGACCTATCACAGCAAAGTGGGTAGGAAATTATTCATTTTGGGTAATTAGAAACCATTTTGTAGCTGATCTCCTAAACATTAAAAATTATACCAAATTTTCTAACATGACTGACTAGTTTTGGAGTAACTAACCAAAACCTGCCAGGAATTTTCAGCCTTTTAAACAACGGCTGTTCTTTAAGTTCATCAAAGTATTTATTAATTTACGACTTATTTCCCACTTTGCTGTGATGGGTCACATTTAAATATAACCATATTTTATGTTAAGAGTTATTTCATTTAAGTTTATATTAAAAGATGTGCATCTACAAGCTGCCAGTTATTCCTCACTTTGGAGAAGAACATGGGAGTATATATCTTTATAACGGCAAACTAATCTAACGCTTGAACTCATACAGCATTTACATTTATAATTTAGCAGCTCTGCAGTCATGCAGGACTGGAACAGAGCAGCCATCTCTCTTTTTTTAATTTACCATAAAGCTTACTTTCTCCAGTTTGGAAGATCTGATTAATGCCTGTGACACCGGCACTCGAACGAGGGATGAGAGCCACTGTGGCTCCGTCTGGCACCTGAGGATATGAGAGAGATTGAATAGGGGCATCAGATAAGATCAGACACAACACAATACATGAATTACACTGCCTGTAGAACTGCTGAAATTCCCTACAGGCCGTGAATGGGCTTTCAAAGTATAATTAATAGTGAAGAAAAACAGAAGCTGGCAAATTTCCGAGCTGACTCAGTGCCATCTCTTTACAAGGTAAGT
Source organism: Neosilurus hyrtlii (assembly GCA_028564935.1). Classification (NCBI taxonomy): domain Eukaryota; kingdom Metazoa; phylum Chordata; class Actinopteri; order Siluriformes; family Plotosidae; genus Neosilurus; species Neosilurus hyrtlii. The sequence goes on from JAOUQZ010000030.1 coordinate 13,635,429, forward strand.
GCAGTGGAAAATACAATGTAATGCTAGACTGGATTATTGATTGTTACTTAATTGAATTCCCCTAACATGTCTGTTTGCTTGAAGAGGTGCACAGAAAAGAGGAAATGACAATTTATAGAAAGTCTGTAAATAATCACAGTACAACTCATGATAACACACTCTGAGCAATGAACAAACTAAGATGTGACACACCTTGTAGTGCTGCAATGTGTTAAGCCTTTTCCAATGACCGTGCACTATGCCTGTGACATCGTCATCAGACAGAGTTAGGTGACCTGCTTGGCCCGATCGCCACTCTGTTCACGTAAAAATACAAATACAAGCATTAATATTCTACATTAATATTATGATCACCCATGTAGTCCCCAAAAGGACTCAATAACGATAAAAAAGTTCCAGAGAAAGGATCCAATTGGATTACGACACTGGGTGATTTCACAAACATAAATGGTTTGCATGTAATTCTTGCCGTACCGAGGTCCAGTGAATCGGCTGAGGGCCTCTGAGAAAATGGAGCTCCTTTGTAGATCTGGTCCAGGATCTTGTCTTTCACCTGGGTGATGGTGTCAATGTCGAGAACCTTAACAGGACAGGGCTGAACTTCGACTCCACTCTTTACCAGCACTGTCAGAGTCTGAAGAAACAACACAGTAGTACTTATGATGAGGAAAAAATAAATCTCTGATATACACGGCTTAAAAATGGCATCAGACAACTACATTAGATTAGAATCTCTAATTCTCCAAATTAATTTATATTAAAAATCTAACTTCGGCTCCTGGCAGGAAAATCACGACTGTGCACAGAATCGCCCGAGATGCATATGCTGGGCACAGCAGAATCTTATAATTAAGTAATAAGGGATAACTATAATTTAATTTTATCATAAATCTTATTTATGATATACACCAATCAGCTATAACGATATGTATATACATCAATCAGCCATTACATTAAAATCCCCTGCCTATTATTAATGCAGGCTGTGCCATGGCAGCTGGCATCAAGATGTTCTCACTTCTTAATGTAATTCCTATAAGTAGTTGAGGCAGAGCCTCAATGATTTGGACTTGTTTGTCCAGCACATCCCAAATTCCAGACAGTTTTTTCTGTATTGCAGAGTGCATTATCCTTCTGAAAGAGGCTACTGAGTTCTTCACAAAGTCTATCTTGTTGCCGCATTTTCCCCACAAAAGTGATGCACAATCACCCAGCTGTCCATACGATGTTAAAGAAAACATGATTCATCAGAACAGTCCACCTCCTGTCACTGTTCCATGGTCCAGTTTTCATGTTCACATGCCAATTGCAGGCACTTTCAGTAATCAACATGGGTCAAGTGTGTGAACTCTGACTGGTTTGCAATGCACCATGTTCTGACACCTTTCTATCACAGACAGCATTCACTTTTTAGGCAATCCTTGCTTTTCTGTTGGATCAGTGACCAACTGTCGCTTTCCATTTGAGCCCTAGATGTTTTTAAACTTGTTCATGGTTCACCATTTTTTTCATTCCTCATGTCACTTAAGGCATACCGGGAACGTTCCGTAAGACCTATGGTTTTGGAGACGCATTGGCTCAGTTGTCCACCCATGATCATTTGGCCATTCTTAAAGTTGCCCATTTTTCCTGCTTTCAACACATCAACTTTAAGAACTGACTGTTCTCTTGCTGCCTAATATATGCCAACCCTTGACGGATGTCACTGTAGTGAGAGAATCACTGTTATTCCTTTTTACTTCTCAGTGGTTTTAAATTTTTGGCTGATTGAAGTTCTACACATATAAATAGATTGGAATATTATCAAATTGGCCTTTACCTTAGACAATGGCTGCATGTGGTGTGAGTATTTAAAATAAAACAAGAATAAAATAAAACACTAGAAAATATAAGAACCATGCCATATTTTATAAAAAAGGCCAAGATAAACCTGCGTATTTGATTTGTCAAGCACTGATTCATTATTGAGCGGCACAGTGGTGTAGTCGTCCGCCTTACAGAAAATGTCCGCCTTACAGAAAGAAGGTCTTCAGTTTGTGTCCCGGGCTCAGCAAGGGCATTTCTGCATGGAGTTTGCATGTTCTCCATGTGCTTGCATGGGTTTTCTCTCGGTACTATAGTTTCCTCCCACAGTCCACAGGCATGCACATTAGGCTAATTGGCTGCTTCAATTTGCCCTTAGGTTTGAGTGTTAATGGTAGTGTGTGTTGGCGCTGCGATGGTCTGGCGAGCTGTTGAGGGTGTACTCCACCTTCGCCCAGAGTCGACAGAGATTACCTGATAGGATTAAGCGGTTCGGCAAATGAGTGAGTGATTTATGATTTGACTACTGAATCTGATACTATAAGATTTAGTAGCATCTGATAAATGTGTGACCAACTTTGTTCAGAATTATTGTCCTGAATCTGCCTTTTATTTGTGAATGGTGATGAAAAACAATATTTTAATAGTAAGAGCATTAAGGACATAATTATTACCCATTTAGAGATCATTACAGAATGATTAATTTAATTTGTTGCATTTTTAATCAATGCACCAAGCCAAATCTTTTGATCATTACATCCATAATACAGTACACAACGCCTGCATTTGCACTCTGAAATACAACATTGTGTACTTGTGGTTTTATAATACTTGTCTAATTTGAAAACCAACATAGATTTTGCACTGAGATGTTCAGATGTGTGGTATTTACAAAAATGCTCAAAACTCTGCATGCTTTCACTATTGTGAAAAGTATTAAATAAGTAATAAATGTTCTCCACTATCTCTGTTGGCCAGACTCTCTTAAAAACTCCATACTATATGGGATAGTTAAATAACTTTTATCTCCTGTCTTCATAACACAACTCATTCTATACATCTCATCACAGCCATTGTTTTAAGTATTTCGAGGAAATCCAGTGATATGGAAAGTGCACAACAATACAATTCTATCAGAACAGCAACAGAGACACGGAGCACTAGGATGCGTAATAAAAGTCTGTGAGATTAGAGTGAAATGGGATCGAGAGAGGCAGAGCGAGAAGTAAGTACAAGAGTGACACTAATATAGATGTTCTGTGTCAGCTGTCAGTCAAGTGTCTCCCGGTCTGCTTATGAAAGTGAGCAAGAGAGAGACAAAGAGGGAGAAAAAGAGAAAAGAGACACTTACCATGGAGCAGTAGTCTATATCCTCTCGGAGGAGATGGCTGTCATTTAGGGTGCGTTTGGCTTTACCCGTCACTGCATCCACTGGACCTTTATCCACCTGATACTTTATAGCTCTATACAGCATGTACAGAGGCTCGCCTGCAACCTCCTACAAACACGGGGGGGAAAAGCATCAGTAGAATTTTTATTTTAGAAATTTATGGTGATCAATTCGGGCAGCACAGTAGCATAGGGGTCGGCATGTCCGCCTCACAGCAAGAAGGTCCTGGGTTTGAGTCCCAGGCTTGGCCGAGGGTATTTCTGCCTGTGGTTTGCATATTCTTCCCATTCTTGTGTGTGTTTCCTCTGGGTATGCCAGTGTCTTCCCACAATCCAAGGACATTCAAGTTAGGCTGACTAACTGTCAAGTTAGGCTGACTAACTGTTCCAAATTTCCCCTAGGTGTCAGTGTGAATAGTTCTGAGTGTTGACACCTATGGGGCAATCCAGAACAGCCAATAAGCCTAATGTGCATATCTTTGGACTGTAGAATGAAACCGGAGCACCCAGGGAAAACCCATGCAAGCACAGGGACAATGTACAAACTCTGCACAGAAACACCCGAGCTAGGGACTCGAAGCCAGGTTCTTCTTTCTGTGAGGCTGACCTGCTAACCGCTATGCCACCCTGCCATATATATATATATTCTGCCCTCGCCCAGAGTCGGCTGAGATGGGCGCCAGCCTCCCCGCGACCCTAATTAGGATTAAGCAGTTCAGA
>JAOUQZ010000030.1:13639440-13650576 GCA_028564935.1 Neosilurus hyrtlii
TATATATATATATATATATATATATATATATATATATATATATATATATATATATATATATATATATATATATGTACAATATGTATAATGTGTAATTATACAAAATATATATTTAATGAATTGTGTTATTTATTACAATTTATTATAATCATCATATTATATATGAGTAGTCATATGCTTTAGACTCTATATATTTAATTTTATATATTGAGCTATTATTTTTGGTAGGATGTACCTTTAGGAATGAATACAGACAAATGGACATCCAGTTTGTGAGCATTTTCTCCACCACAGTTTCGGTCCTGCAGAAGCACAAATAAAAAAAACATTTAATACATTGTAAAGTCTGTTCACTATCTGAACTGAGTAGGGGGGGGAAAGGGGCAATTAATCCAATAAATGATCTCTAAAATAGGAACCAGCGGGTGCGTGCTGTACCTGCGCAGCATCAGTTTGGGATTTTTGGCAACATACTGCTGCACCAGATCCCCCAACAGGGTCTTCATGACGTCTGTAAAGTATTCCAGCTTATCGTGGAGTGCCATGGTGAGCAGTGACGCCACGTAGCCGCGGTCCCGCTGGGAGAAGTTCTGCTGCTCCTCCAGGGTGTGGATGAACTACAGGAACAGACGATTTCCTTTAAAACCACTAACAAGAACTCTTTATTGCTATTCCTTTAGTGTTTGGAGAAACTCGAGTCTCTTCGCTGGATTATTTAATTGCATTTGTTTCATTTTCTAAAAAAAAGTATGAACACTTTGTGTTTTAACTCTGCTTAAAAAAATACAACACACACATACAATTTGATTGTGTTCATAAATAAAATACTGCACTCATAACACCCACACACACAAGTCAAATGTACTGGGTTCAATATTGTGAACAAAATACTTAAAAATGCATGAAGCACTAAGCCAAAAAGTGTTTTCATTTTGAGATTGGGCAGTTTTATCATTAATAGTACTGACAGATGGTGCTGTGTGATCAAAAAAGCCCAGCTCACACTTTTGGCTTTATGTTTTTTAATTCTTTAAGGTGAAATAATCTAACAGCCTATGCAGTAACTAGTCGTTCTAGGCCTTTTTCTTTTCAAGGATAAATCATGAAAATATGTTTAAAATGTCAACACATATACAGCAGTAGGCACACAGTTACATTCATTGCCTCTACTTACAGCAGACTTTAATCAAATTCTTCCACTTCCGTCAATTTTATCACCTTTCACGTCAGCTACGTGGAAGGCACTGTCACAGGCCGATTTTTGTTCCTCAATAAAATGTATGTCTGTCTGTCTGTTGTTGATCAATTCGATGCTTGATCTCTGATTTCCACCTTCATTTGTATCACCTGTCTTGATAGTTTAATTATCTGTTTACCAAGTTTATGTTCTGTGTTCCTGATCATGCTTCACATTGCTTTGCTTTGTTTCTCTGCCTAGCTCAGTTAGATTGTGTTTTTTATTCTGTGCAAGTCTGAGCAATGGTGTATGAGCCTCTGTTTTATCTGGTTACAGTTTCGTTATCAATAATAATTCTGTTTTTGTTATCCATTTTTGGTCGTTGTCATGCAAGTCAGCAATACATAATAGCCAGTCAGCATCAACTCATTGACACAGCAGCCTTATTGGGTTTCCTGTGGTGGGCACACATGTTCCATGCCTATGGTGCCCCACTCAGTAGCTTCTCTATTAATTAGTTAACTCTATAGGTGGGCTAAAAAATTTAAGCACATCCACATTATTAAAGCACAAACAGCTGCGCTGACACTGACTCCTTGTCTTATATGACTGACGTTACCACTGCTTCAGAGTTACAGCACTGAACAGTGCTGAAGAGAGGTGGTGTTTAACCAACCCGTGTGAGGAAGAGTCTGTTATTGAGCAGGTTGTTGAGTTGGGCCAGGCCTTGCTTCACTGTCTGTCTGCGAGATTCTGGCAAGTCCAGGTTCTGGCTCAGTGGTGCTCCTCTCTGACCGGGGAAGAAAATACGTTCGGCATATGTGCGATAGTCCAGGAATGGTATGCCTGGACCACCGACGTCGCTGCTTAAATCCATCATCTCAGTCATCAGATCTAAGATTACAAGAGAAAAGCATGCCGCAGGTTTTCAGTTAATCCTCCATAAATCTTTCCATAAAGCGCGGGCGTGTGTGTGTGTGTGTATTCTAAAAACACCTGTGAATTCTTTCCTGCACTGGTCTCCAACATTGATCTCTAGAGTTTCCAGTTGGACAAGAACCTTCTTGTAGTCTCGCATTGCTTGCTTACTCTTTCTCCTGTACACAAATCATTCATCACCATCATCAAAGCATAACACAAACACAAAATGAGACAACAAAGGAATTTAAAGAGGTCTTTTAAGCAAAAAACACTAAACTGGCAAAAAACTGCCTATTGCTGGGCATGACACAATCTCTTTTCAGCATTTGTTATACTAAAAAGGCATACCTGTACATAAGGATGATGACCAGAACAATAAGCACGACCACGGCGGCTCCAGCTGCCAGCCCAACCTGAGCCTCCAAAGGCACAGGTGTGTAAGTGCCCATGTCATACTCCACTGTACCCAGATCAAACACCAACTTTCCCATTACCACCTGTCATACAGACACATAAACACACAGTATATGTTATATAACATGTCACATAAATTCATCAGTTCTACAGTTCATTCTGCTGTTTGTCTTATATTCTCCCACAGGAGTGGACGGCAAAACACACATGACCCTATTTATCAAGGTTTTGTGCAACTGGTGCATTATTTTAGCATTAAAACTGTCACAATTCACTAAGCTGATTAAAGTGGCTTTTAGTGCCCATTACGATCAAAGAGGAGGTCACTACTTCTTCACCGCATATGCATTTATACAAGTGTAAAACACCAGGCAGAGATTATTGCAATGAACCAACCATCTATCGAGGCTGATGGTAATTATAGTGGCTTTGTGACTGCACATGCTATTTAGCGACTGTAAAAAGCTGGTGTTATTCTAGGCACAAGCAACCGTGGAGACATTGCAGTGATTTTAGATACTTATTATGTTCAATGACCAGAGAAGCCATTTTGCAAGCACACTGACTACTGACTAAGTAATATTTTTATGAATTTACAGAAAGGATCTGGATTTTGGTCAACCTTAAATTTCTGGTCATAGCGTCGTTTAACTTTCTCTGAAATTCAGATGCTGGAATATCAGTCAGACTTCTCTGCCAGTTCTGGGGTCACTTATGTGCTGAGCTCAAATATACATAATGAGCCTAGTTTTTCATGCTGGATGTAAACAAATTTATTCGTGCATCATTTGCAGGAGCATTTATACAAGAGACGTGATGTAAATGAAAATTCAGTTAGTCTAGAAAAAACTTTCATACATCATGAGAGGTCCTCATTTAATGCAAGTTTATGTAAGAGGAGGCTCACTGTTGCTGAGGAATTAATGCAGTCAAGGGTAACTGTGGTGAATTTATATTAATAGTTCTTTAAAACGATCAGGTATGACATCAGCCGTTCCGTCACGCAGTGTCAGTCTTTGCTTCTTGTCAAGTATGTGCAAGTACAGCCACACTACCATGGATACATGCTGCCTTCAACATGTTGCCTTCTTCATTGGCTGTTCCAGCCCCAGTAGTGATATAAGTTCTTTGTTTTGTCCTACTAGCTAGGCTGCGTGCAGAAGACACCAATCTAAGATAACACATTATCGGCCAGTGCTTGCACAAACAGCAAGCTTAGAAATCCGTACTCTAAAAATGTTTCCTTTCGGATGCAATTCAATAGTGTGCAAAGACCACTTCAACCGGACCTGCTATCAGCGTGACCTCCAGGCAGAAATACTTGGCATGAAGTCCAAGCTTTTTTACGTCTAAAATCGGAAGCTGTTCCTACGGAATTCCTTCATAAAAAAGTCAAAGGACAACAACGGACGGAGTAGTGCCTCACCAAAGGAAATCAGTAAAAGGTAAGAGGCTTTAGAATGCAGGGAGTTTTACCACCTTATATGTCGCTCGCTGCTTGCTTACTTGCGAAGAACAACCCGGCCCAAAAAGTTCACTTCACTTCCACGAAGAAATGGTTGCCCGCATTGGTTCAGCCCCTGCTTGTAATCCATGGTTTTGTGCGTTTTATGGTCCTTTATGTTAAAATAAGGTCTGTATCACTAAAATGTTTTACATTACACACAAATTATACTGTAAGGATGACCAATACTGGTCCTCCTTATTACACAGAATACAGAATGAAGTTTAACCAGCTTATCCCAACTACACACATGAATGTGAATGCGCTTGGTAATTCAATGCCCTGCAATTGATTGGCGAGCTGTTCAGGGTGTACCCCATCTTCGCCCCGGGTCGGCTGAGATAGGCTCCAGCCTCCCCGTGACCCTAGTAGGATTAAGTGGTATGGACAATGAATATATTTAATCATTTAAATGCAAAATAATGATGACTCGACCGAGACAAACTGTGAATGTCCGTCATTTTGATTCTATGATTATCCACTTGGGATAATGTCTACAATCCCCCAGATAGTAAACCGACCAGATCACACCACACCTATGTAGTATATACTAATTATATTTACACACAGCTTTACTAAAAGGAATGATAAATGACGACCAACAAGCCCAATTAACCAAGATTCACATAATTAATTTAAAAATGTGTTTGTTTTTTAAAATAAAAGTGCTATAGTAGAAATTGGGTTATGAAAGGCCAGCGATGTCTCTCAGTGCCTGTGGTGAGAGGCATATAAAATAACCACTGCTGTCATTCGTAAAGAATAGGCCACTGAGTTGCCATCAGCATGTTCCTGCCCTGTGGTGGTCTGGCGAGCTGTCCAGGGTGTACTCTGCCCTCGCCCAGTGTCGGATGAGACGGGCGCCAGCCTCCCCGTGACCCCAATTAAGGTTAAGCGGTTCAGAAAATACATGAATGAATGCTATAATAGATGCAACTTACAATCAGTTATTTTCATCAGCCAATAACAGACATGTTTCTACTGTTCAAGTTCTGTGATATTTAAAATGGTAAGAATATACCCTGGGGTAAAACATCCCATATCGCCAATTTCAGAACTGTTACATCACATGCAAAATGCAATTTATGCACCATGCACATGTGTACAGTATTACCCAGACACTTACTAAAGTCACCAGCCCCAACAATGCAAATGGTCATTAACTGAACTTACTTAGCATGTCTTCATTTTATTTGGGGAGAAATTGTCAGTATGTGGCTTCCTGGTATAATGTACTGACCTTAAGCCTGGGAAAGTTTTCCTGCTCTAAACTGAGTGGTTGCTCCTCTGGCGGTTCACAGTATAGGTGAGTGTCATCCAGAGTCTTCACATCGCATATCTTGTCTCCGAGCCAAGCCTCCACTTCATCTTTACTCATGGCCAGAGTTAGACCTTTACCCTGCACAGTAAGATGCACCACAGAAACGCAGATTATGCACAGACTGAAGATACACTCACAGTATAGCAATAAAGTGGAAAGAAATTACATTGGTTTGGTATAATATGTTACTTATCTGATTTTTTCAGAGCTACAGTATTTAAATTAGAACTGAACAGCATTCCTATGTGGTCCTAGATTAAATACGTATCTGATATGTGGCCATGCGACTGTAATAATACTGAGAAAAATGTGTGAATGGATGTGTTCTGATTTATACACCAAGCATATCACGGTCATCATTATTCATTGTTGTGGTTTATATGCAATGGATCAACAGTAACATCAGTGAAATAGCAAGTTTATAATACTTGGGAAAATATTTTTTGCTTTATGACACTGCTATTATTCCCTTCCTTATTAGTATTGAACATTCGCTCATCATAATTTTTTTGCCGAGCCACTTAATCCTAATAGGGTCGCGGGGAGGCTGGAGCCTATCTCAGCCGACACGGGGTGAAGGCAGGGTACATCCTAAACAGCTCTCCAGACCATCACAGGGCAAACACTTAGACACAGCCACACACACTTACGAGGAAATCTGGAACAACCAATTAGCCTAATATTCATGACTTTGGACTGTGGGAGAAAACCGGAGCACCCTGAGGAAACCCTCGCAAGCACAGAGGGAACACGCAAACCGTTGCTTCTTTATTTATTTTTTTAAATTATATAGCCAATCCTCCTAATCTTTTTGTGAGAAGGAAAGTAACCGGAAAACCCAGAGGAAACCCAGTGCATCACTATGTGGTCTACTAACATCTAAAATTGTTCAAACCAAATGTGAACTATCAAGACAATAAAAACAAGTATGTTATAAATATCAGTTATCAGGACCGCATACATTACTTTCATATATATTAGATTAAAGAAAGAAGTGTACCTCATACATTAGATGTACTGCCACTGTGTGTGTGTGTGTGTGTGTGTGTGTGTGTGTGTGTGTGTGTGTGTGTGTGTGTACTATATATAGTGTTAAAGACAACAGTCACTTTGAGATGAATTATGTTTTCAAACAGGAGCAGTGTGAAGGGTTTAAAAGTGTACTGTACCCTCTAATGTATCTACGCAGTGACACAGTCATATATCTCAGCATGAACAATCTGAACCTTTAGCTAACATCCAACTTATTATCAAAAATGCATGACTGAGTTAAATATTAATATTAGAAAAATTAATCATAGTTAATATCTTTAAAGCGCTCTACTGAGAGTCGGGATGTTTTTGGAATATTTTTCAGTACACATTAAGTGCAGTTTTTTCAAATGAATTGCATCTTGGGTGTGGTTTTCAGCACACACTGACTTTCTGCTGTTCACATGCAAAGCATTTCTTTATAGGTTTTGGATTAAAATAAATAAATAAACAAACAATGTAAATAAATATATAAATAAAGTGGGCTGGGGCGGACTGAGAAAGCCTGAAAACAATTGCTCGAGTCATTCATTCATCAACATGACAACCCATCAGGAGAGCGATTGAACAAAACCTTTCTTTAATTAAAAAGTGTATTTTAATTTCATTAAGTAAAAGAATGAAGCAGCTCATGAAGATTAAAAGAGCAAGTGACAGGAACGCTGCACAACTGATGCTACTAATGAAATTAAGTGACTGAAATATATCTGTCTTCATGGCATTTTTTATGGAACATTAACATTTTGACTAGATATGGATTAGGGACTGTTGGTGTAGATTCTGAGTACTAACTAAAATGTTAATTGAAGGTAATAATAATTTAATAACCCTGTTTATAATCAGTCTCACCTCCACTGCGAGCACTCCTCCAGGTTTGAAACGGATAGGTAAGGATGGGTTCTCACGGTTCAGGCTGTGTAACTCTGGGTTTGGATGATATGTAAATTCTGTGCCCATGATAGTTTGAAAATCCAAATGCACATTGTCCATCTCGAACCAAACCCGCACGACGCGGGAGTCCATTGGCACTGGAGGACTCCGACAACTCATCCGCTCTGAACTAACGTTTACACAGGGGGAGTTTTTCTAAGTGAGAGAAAGAGAGAGAGAGCGAGAGAGAAATGACAAAGGGATTAAGAAGAGCCAGACTGAAGTAGAAGGAAATCGATGATGTGCAGTGGGTGAAAGATGAGAGACTGGTTGGTAGGGAGAGACAGAAACAGACAAATCTTAATTTATCTGTATGTTAACTGTAATCCAGTCCAAATTTAAGAGCATAAATTTAATATTTATCGTTGTGAATCCTTTCAGTGTGCAAAAAGGTAGCCAATTTTACAACAAAGCTAAATAATAGTGAAAATAATTGACAACAACAAAACAAAACAAAAAAATTAAAAGGTGCCATGCTTCTATTTGTAACTATATAATAATATTTTCTTCCCTCTAAAAACTAGCTAACTCTCTGTTATCATGTACAAGCCACCGACTAGGGAGGATAAAGGCTAGCATGTGCTTCTTTTGGAAACCTAAATGGTCCTCATGCTTCATCACAGAGCAGCTGAATTTGAAGGAAAATGCCATCTACCCTCTTTCACATACATAAGCTTACAGTCTCCAACGATTGGCTGTTGTTTCTCTTGCTGATTTTTTAGCTCTTGTTTGACCCCAGTCTTAGTAAAATGTACTCTCTTCCTTGTTAATTGGATGTCTTTGATGGTCCATAATAAAAAAATCCTTTAGTCCCTGTCCATTGGCTCAGTACCAGTCTCTAAATCAAGAATTGGTTCCATTATACATTTTGACTGGGGGGAAAGAAAAAAAAAACTACTCTCCTGTAGTGATTACAGGAGAGTCTACCACAAGAAATTTGCAGCCATTTTGATAAGACAAGAGCAGAATCAGAAATGAATACACACAGGCAATATTTAAATAAAATATTTGATTTTTATCTCAAATGACCCCGAGGCAGAACTGGCTCTGCACTGGCACCCGAACCATCCTGGTCATCATACACTGTGCCTCAAAACACTCTCACACAGAAAGACTCAAATGCTCACATTGTCGTTATTGTTTCATTTACCACATTATTAACCTTATAAAATCTCTTCAGGCTCAGCTTTGAGTGCAGATATAAAGATCATTATTCAGACTGAGCTATTACTGTGTATAAACACAGTCAAAGAGCATTACAGCTTCCAGTGCATTTGGACCAAGCATTAAAAAAATAAGAGAGATGTGTGTGTGTGTGTGTGTGTGTGTGTGTGTGTGTGTTAATCTGTTTGCGAATTTCAGTCTATTTGCATTTTTCCAACTGTGGACATTCCACACATTCACGAAGAGAGCTGTACCGTGGCCATGGTGCCGTCGAGGGGAATGTTCCGGGCTGAGACGTGACTATATCGCCTTCGCCTCACCATGATCTCGTACCGGATGGACATCATCGGCTGTTGGACCACATCCAGGTTCTGGCCAATTACCATTATATTACGCCCACCACTAACGACAGCAAAACGGCAAAAAGACATTATTATATTTCATTTTTACTGCACCATTGGGAGAATCTTAATATGATATTTTCCTGAATTAAACTCACCCATAGAAGCTCTTGGTAGGATTCGCATTAGTTATCACTGGATCCTCTAGATAGTGAAAGAGGATATTACCCACAGACCTCTCTGCTGTTCCAAACTGCACTCGCACGGGGAACTCTGCAGTTTGGTTTGAGTGGCTGGTGCGGCAGACCAACTGTGTGTCCTTCACGCCATCCATGCTGTAAAATAAAATTTAATAAAGACACAAAAACAAACGAATAAAATAGATGGTTTATTTCCCATAGAGTATCCCAGAAGATACTCTATGTAGTTCTCAGACAAAATGCATTCTGACACACATGCACACACAGTTGCATGTTACTTTTTAATGAAGAGCTTAATGAATTGACTCACATGTGACAAGGCTGTGAGCCCACGAATGCCCGGAGGTCAGTGACTTCCCCTGTGAGGAGCTGAGTACCATGGATGGTGAGTCTGGTGCCTCCCGACATGGGGCCTTTACTAGGCACAATGCGGATCAGCTTTGGGTTCTGGTAGGTGAACATCTGCTGGGACTGTCCTGGCTCTGAGCTCCCCACTGTCACCACCACAGGCCCTGCGGTTACACCTGTGGCGGGTTGAAGCTCACACACGATCCTGAAACACACACACACACACACACACACACACACAAAAAAAAACAGCAAGATGAGTACCATGCCTACTCAAAACATGAACCATACCCAGTCAAAACCATTACAGCATGTTCTAAATAGATATATTTTACTTGCAAGTCTCCTTCTCTTTACATCCCGATAGTAATGAATAAATGACGTTGTTATTATAAAAAGAAGTCTGGAGTCTTCCCTGAGGCTAGGCAACAGCTAGGAGTACTAACAATAGCCATGCTCATCATTTACCTTCAGCAAGAAAATGTTACGCATTTTCATACATGCGAATGAGACATGAGGTATAGTTGATTATAACCATGACATACCACGCCCCCTTGTGGACTTGGCCTCCTGACGAAATCAGTTGGCTCGTGAGGAGTGGCTTTGGAGTGAAACCTGAATAGCGGGCTGGGATTTTCCGTCTGAAACTTTTGCTGGTTTTGCCAGTCACCTAATTTACTTTAATTATTAAATTAAGTATAACCCATTTTCTGATATTGTCCTACTGAACAAGGAAACACAGTTTCACACAACCCGCATCCTTAACTCTACGTAAAATGTCAAAATAATAATACAGCGATTCCCTCAGTAACATACAGTACATACATACTTTTATAACAATACTTTAATGTAAGTTTTGTATATGTAAAAATACTAAATAAGAAAAACAACAGGAATGTATCACTACAGTATACGACATGTTATTAAAATACACATTTATTTATAAAAAAATTAATAAAATATGAGTCACTAGTAAATAATAGTATGTTTGAGGGTGTGTATACCTTGTTGATATACGATAAGAGTTGCGCAGCGGTTTGCAGGGGACTCCAGCCACCTTGACTCCATTTTCGATATCCTCGTAACGCTGACCCAAATTGGAGCCCTCGACGGTAAGAATGATCCCTCCCTCTAACGGTCCAGTTAGTGGCCGCACCTGATCACACACACGCACATATGCAAATGCACTGTTTACAGCTATCTAATATAGACATGTAATTGTCTGTATACAATGTGAGTATGGATCTTTTTTTGGTTGAGGGGAACTATACAAAGCTGCAGTAGAGCTGCATGTACTAGCAGAATTTAATCAAATCTAATCAAACACTGCTGTCGGTGATTGTTATTTTTATGTTATACACTGTCAGAAAGAGAAGAGAGAGAGAAAGAGAGAGAGAGAAAGAGAGAGAGAAACTGTGACAGTGCTTCACATCTCAATCAAGAATAATGTAAGCCTCACCAATCAGATAAAAAGCCAATAATCTGTTAACATCCAGTATTACAGATATAATCTTAAGTGCCTAAGGGATTTATTCTGCCTAATTTATGAAGCAGAAGAAAAGATGATGCTTTGTTCATGGTGTCAGACGAGGCAAGAGATTATATCAAAACAATAGTAGAAGTTGTTTGTTATAAGTACATCTTTAAAATGAATACCTTTTAAATTTTCTGGGTCTGAATTCATTTCCTCTGTGTGTCTAGTGGTTGTGGCCATGTGTGTGTGTGTGTGTGTGTGTGTGTGTGTGTGTGTGTGTGTGTGTGTGTGTGTGTGTGTGTGTGTGTGT